>KV453849.1:866144-995196 GCA_001661425.1 Ogataea arabinofermentans
ATTTTGATAATGAATTATTCCATACTAATTCCCAAAAGGGAAATAGTGTCCAAAAAGAGTTGCGGTATGCGGTCGCTAAGGGTTGGATAACCCAGTGATTTGTGCCACCCTGATCGTGTGTAGTAATAGGTCAATAGCAGGATCCAAAAAGGTGTGATATTATGCTTTTCGTAAAATAGATATAACCTTCTTTGCTAAGGATTCTGTTTTGACACTTCTGTATAGTTTGTATAATGAATCTTCTATTTGCTAAGTAGATGCAATAGTGTAAAATGATCGTAAACACAAATTCGACGCGTCGGCGGGAAGGCTGCCAAAAGTGACAAGCGATAAAGTAATTAAGAGTCACTCACGCATATATATATTATCTGGTCTACACTGTGTTGTATATTCAAGTTACCCACATCTACCGTGTAGACTAAAGAAGAGTAAACCAACTATGAGCATTGAACCAGTGATTGTGTCCTTGCTGGACACAGATTTGTACAAATTGACTATGCATGCTGCCATATATTCAAACTTTCCAACAGCAAGTAAGTATGATATCACTCTTTTGAAAAGCCCTACAAATCCAATATACTAACGTCTCATAACCAACAAAACGATGTAGCATGTGAATTTGTATACACTAATAGAACTCCAAGTATGAAATTGAATGAAGAAGCCATTGAATGGCTAAAATTTCAAATCAATAAATTAGGAGACTTGAGATTCTCAAAAGAAGAGATTGAATACCTGAAATCCGCAGTGCCATACTTACCAAGCAAATATTTTGAATTTATGGAAACTTTCAAACTGGACCCAGAAACACAGATTACGTTACTTAACACTGATCGTCCAGAAGAGTTTGGCCTCGTTATCAAAGGTTTATGGATTGATACCACATTGTACGAGATTCCCCTTCTTTCCCTCATATCCGAAGCTTATTTCAAATTTGTCGACACAAACTGGACATACGATGGTCAGGTTGAAAGGGCGAAAGCAAAGGCCACCAAGTTGATTAATAATGGATGTCCATTTAGTGAGTTTGGAACTCGTAGAAGAAGATCAGTTGAAGCTCATAGATCAGTCATGGAAGGTTTGTGCGAAGCATCAAGAGAAGCTGCTGAAGATAAAGGTGGTTTGTTCCTTGGTACTTCCAACGTTTACTTTGCAAAACAGTTTGGTGTTAAACCATCCGGTACCGTGGCTCACGAATGGATGATGGGAATTGCTGCAATAAGTCAAGATTATACAAATGCTAACAAACTGGCAATGGATTATTGGTTGAAGACAATGGGCAACAAGAACGCTGGTTTGGCATTGACTGACACCTTTGGAACGGACGCATTCTTGAAAGTGTTTACTTCACCTTACACGGATTATTATGCGGGGGTTAGACAGGACTCTGGTTCACCATTGGAGTATACGGATAAGATTGCTAATCATTTCTATAACGTGTTAGGTCTACCAAAGTTTTCGAAAATCATTTGTTACAGTGATTCATTGAACGTGGACAGATGTATAGAATACAAGGCTAAAGCCGATTCAGTTGGGTTAAAAGCCATTTTTGGTATCGGTACCAATCTCAGCAATGACTTTGACAATTCTCCACCTCTAAACATTGTGATTAAATTGAAATCAGCAAATGGAAACCCTGCAATCAAGATTAGTGACAACATGGGAAAGAATATGGGTGACCCTGCGACGGTGAAGCGTGTCAAACAAGAACTAGGTTACCTTGAAAGGGACTGGAAAGAAGGTGACGAAGCACATAGATGGGGCTAACAGGTGTAGTACTGTATTTTTATTTAGAAATGAATCACTATATATGTATAGATAGATATAAATAGAAGAACGATAAGATCTGAAAAACGTAAACTCCTTGCACCTCAACACGGTTTGAAAATGGGCGCGGCTCTTTGAGTTTGAACACCGAAAGCTGGCTTGGCTCTGGCGAGAGAGAGCACAGGCCCAATGATGATGGAATCGTCAAACATTGAGAGGGCCAGTGGATGGGTTGGGTGTTATTGGGCTCAAGTATACCCAGAGTTTATCTTCCAAACTTCTGGTCAAGTTTATCAAACTTGAAATCTGTTTTCAGGTTCAATGCGCATTCCAACGGTTTCGCAATATCCCGTTGTTACCCCAGATCAACTCTTATCTTAACATAATGCAAAGAAGGAAATCATCATCTGTTAAAAGAAGCAGCTGTCATTTATGCGAAGAAAGGAAAATTGCTTGCAAATTTCGGAAAGGGGAAGCAGAATGTACAGATTGCCAAAAATCGGGAATGGAATGTAAAACCATCGAACCACAGCCACAACAACCATCAATGCTATCAACAAAGCCATTGAAAAAACCAGCTTTCTTAGCCAATGATCAAGAGCTACCCGACTTTACTACGCGTGATATGCAAAAGTCTTTTACTAACCTAAATGCTATAAAGTTGAACCCCAAAGTTGTTCTTCGTTGCCAATTCAATTCCACCAAAAAGAAGCAGTTTGTGACAGATACGGGAATAACATACAATGAGCGTAGTAAGACGGTCAATGCGTTCTTGGACGACACTAGATCAGTTGTAGGCTCAGTGATTCAAGACTATTTTGATAACCTTATAACCTCAGGGAAACAAATATCAAATTATAAATTGGATGAATCTGATGTGGAGGTGCTTCATATTTATGGCTGCTTCAGCTTACCTAGTACAGACTCATGTTGGGAGTATATTAACATGTACTTCAAAAAATTTCACGTATTGAATCCAATCATAGATAAGCAAAAGTTCATGAAGGATTATGCTAACTTAAAAGATCCACCTTCGTTGCTACTTTTACAGTGTATCATCTCTACTGGTTATAGGGATATAGCTCAAGATGATTGGACAATACAGCAAAAGTTACAGCATAAAGAAATGACTAGAATATTATTCCGAAGAGCAAGGGCTCTTTATGATGCTGGGGTTGAAGATGACCCGATTCCTTTGATTCAGTCGTTGGTATTGCTCTCCCAGTATCTGGCTCAGCCTAATTCAAGTGGTCGTGATGTTGTTCATTGGCTAAAAGTGGCCGTTGTTGCAGCTAAAAAATTCTATATGGATCGTAATCAAGAGAACTCTAAAGTACTCGATCAAGAAGAAATCAAAATGTACAAAAGACTTTGGTGGTTTTTGTTTACTAAAGATAGAATTGTTTCTTTCGTCTATAATATCTCATTTGCGTTCAATTTAAATGTTTGTGATGTTCCTATTTTGGATGAAACTGACTTTGCTGATGATGAAGATCCGTTGGCTGGTAGATTTTTTGTTCAATTAGCAAAAATTTGTCAATTGATGGAGGTGCTAATTCAGCAGCAAAATATAATAAACCTTTTCATTCACAAGAAGTTCCCTTGTTACTCGATAATCAAAAAAAGTGATGCATTGTTGGCTAAATGGATGGATAACCTTCCTGATGACTTACAGTTGATGATCATGAAACCGGAAACTCATCTTCCACAAATGTTTTTACTAAACATCTTTTACTATATGAATTTATTGGTCATTCATAGATCAAATTTGATGAAACGAATTCCATTACCAGGAAGTGTCACCAGTCCTAAAAACGATCATCAAGAAAGCATAGTATTCAAAGCTGTTGAAAAATACGAGGATGGCACGTATCCTTCGTGGGTTGTTACTTTCCAGTGCGCTTATATGATTGTGTTCATTGTTAAGAGAGCTAAAGAAACTGATCAGATGGATCATTTAACAATGAATCATATCTTACCCGTGTTCTTCGCTGGGATGATTATGCTATCTCACCTTTCTAACAAGAACCCTAATGTTTCCAAGATTGCTAAAGAGTGTGTGATGGTAGCACTGGATGTACTGGAATATGGTATAGTCAAATGGCCAACTGCAGCTACAGTTTTGTACATTATCCAAAGCATATATAATGATACCAATAAGCAAGCCATCTTGACCAGAAAGATGTTGGACACAGCTAAGCTGACGTTACACGAAGAAACAGACATTCCGGAGTTTGAAACCAGTCCTGACTTTCCACGAAATACAGTATTAAAGGGTGTTACCTTCGCAAATTTGAGTGATGCAAATTGGAATAATGTCGGCAATGTTAATAGACAGACTAACACAAAGAATGATTATTCCGGTGTACCAGCCAGTTCACACCAACAACAACAGCATCAACAACATCGAGGAAGTATAGAGGAGTCTAATATTCAAGATCCGTCGCTCTTAGATCAGTTCATTAGTCCAGCCCCAATAACTATGTTTTCTGATCTCAACGCCATGAATGGTGTAACAACACATTTTCTTGCAAGCAAACCCGGGGGTGGAATGGTGGCCAATGATCTCAACGATCCTCTACAGCAACAACCAGAGCATCCACATGCTATGCCACATCAGCAGCAACAACAACATCATCAACAGAATAGTCTGATGCACTATCTACACCCAAGAAATCTACAATCTGATACCCTGTTCGCTGCCGATAAGCTTGACGGCCCATCACCAAGTACTGATTATTATGCACAAGACATAAGCATCCATGAGAATGAGGAAGGTGATGCGTCACACGATCTGGATCATAGTAGTATTGCGCAAGACCATCTCAAAAATTGGCTGTAGATCAACCAAATATATATAAATACAATCGACTCCATAGACTATCTAATTAATAATGGCAGTAACACTAATTCATGACGTAAGCTCACCGACTAACACCGCCTGTTCAGCGAAGCGGGCAATTTTACGCGGTGGGCTCAAAATCGGAGGTTCTCCGCCATCAACCTAACATAAGTAAAGAGCAGCAGCGTTCGTCTTTCACTTTTTCCCCCAACTTTTGAAGAAAGTATCAACAGTGTAGAGATAATACAGCGAAAGAATGTCATTCATAGGAGGAGGTGCTGAATGTGCAGCTAATGCCAACCCACTAGCTCAGTTTAACAAGCATTCACAGAATGATACCTCGCTTCAACAGTCGATGCGTAATCAGGCCGGGGATTTGATGGGGCAAAATGCCAATCAGTTAAGGTCTCAAACTATGATGAATCCGGAAGATCGCCTGCAGATGGAACAATTTATCAACCAGCAGAATACTCATCAGACAAATTTCGACTTCCAGCCTATGGCAAACGAGATCAATGTTATTCACCAACAACAGCATTTACATAACCCGCAACAGCAGTCTCATAATATGATGGCACAGGAGTTCAGTCAGATGAATCATGATACAATTCAACAGTCTGCTCCGGCCAAGTCTGCATGGTCTTCTGAGTTCAGAACCAATGATCAGTTACCGGTGAACGCTATTCCTCATCAGCAACAACAGCCACAGCAGCCGATGATGCGTAACCGTATGATGATGGGAGGAATGGGAGGTGGTATGATGATGAACAGAATGGGTGGAATGAGAAATATGACTACCGGAATGGCACCAGTTCTTCAAAGTAATACACAACAAATGAACGAAGTCAACTGGGAGGAATCATTCAAAGAAGTTGAAGAAGTTGCTACAGAAAAGGAGACAGAAATCGGCATGGAATCCAAAGAGTCTGCTTTTGATCAAGTTTGGGATAACGTTCAAGGTAGTACCTACGCTGACAATATGATTTCCAATGATGAATTCCAAGCACAGATGGACGCAAGTCAGCAGCAATGGGAGGCAGACCATCCTCAAGATAGTTATGAAGATAATATGATTTCCAACGACGATTTCCAAGCGCAAATGGATGCAAATCAGGCAAGATGGGAAACCCAGCAATCAGGAGGTACTTATGCTGACAATACCGTTTCAAATGACGAGTTTCAGGCACAGTGGGAAAAAGATTTTGAAAAATATGCTCATACCAGATTAAACTATGGTGAGTACAAGTTTGAGGAGAACAATCAATTTTTACATAATACGGATGCTTATGAAATCGGCATCAAGTTGATGGAAAGTGGTGCCAAGTTAAGTGAAGCAGCCCTGGCATTTGAGGCAGCAGTTCAGGAAGATCCCGGCCATATTGATGCATGGCTTAGATTGGGTCAAGTGCAAACACAGAATGAAAAGGAGCTGGCTGGTATCGCTGCTTTAGAGAAAACATTGGAATTGGCACCACAGAATTTGTCTGCTCTCATGACCTTAGCAATTTCTTATGTCAATGAAGGATATGATAATGCCGCTTATGCTACACTTGAACGGTGGATTGAAACCAAATACCCTGAAGTTGCAGAGCGTGCAAGAATTGCCAACCCAGAAATACAAGCTGATGATCGTTATGCGTTAAATAAGAGAGTTACAGAATTATATATCAAAGCTGCGCAATTGTCCCCTAGTGGTGCCAACATGGATGCCGATATTCAAACAGGTTTGGGTGTCTTATTTTACTCTATGGAAGAATACGATAAGACAATGGACTGCTTCCAGGCCGCCATTGATAGAAACCCTTCTGATGCATTGAGTTGGAATAGACTGGGTGCTTCTCTGGCCAACTCCAACAGACCAGAACAAGCAGTTGAAGCATATTCTAGAGCATTGCATTTGAACCCTAACTTTGTTCGTGCAAGATATAACCTGGGTGTGTCGTTCATCAATATGGGCATGTACAAAGATGCAGTCGAGCATTTGTTAACTGGGTTGACCATGCATGAAGTTGAATCTTCCGAGACTATGGGAGGTTCGATGGTTCAAGAGAGTAACCAATCCACTAGTTTGATCGAAACTCTAAAAAGAGCATTTTTAGCTATGGATAGACGAGATTTGATCGATAAGATCAGACCAGGCATGAATGTTGAATCATTTAGAAGAGCTTACGATGTTTGATCATATTTTTGAGATTTACTAGATCAAACTGCTGGACAATACGTCTTTATACCTCTTAATACTATTTCTTTTTCTATCTAATGTTGAACGACCCACATATATTCAAACTATTGTAATTGTGTAGAAGATGATGCTCGACGATGATCAGCACCGCCTCGTTATTTTCAAGGAAGGAGTGCGAGTCAATTCTGAGTTATAATAATAGAAGTAAATCGTGTTTGTTTTGTGCTAATCACACAGGCCATCTTCAACTAGTCGTTTGCGATTGTTTTCACAGAGTATATAGAGAACCTGCATTGATAGCTTGATAACATCGCTGTCACAGAAAATTGAACAGGAAGCAGATCACCATGACTAGTCGAATAAAACCAACTGTGGAAGAGTTGAAACGAAGCGATAGTCTGTACTCCAAGTCTTTGAAACCATCACCGACATCCAAGCAAAGATATTCAAAGTACTTCACACCATCTTTTTATGTCTCGCTCTTGTCACGTCATAAAAAGGCATTGATAGCGTTGTTCTCGTTGGTGATTCTCTCGGTATACACTTCCGCACCATTCATACCTCACTACCATTTCAAAGAACCAAATGTTGTCATCATACTTGCAGCAAACGAAGGAGGAGGCGTTCAACGGTGGAAAACGCCTCAAGAGTGGTCCGTTGAACGTTCGTCCATCTCGAACAAGAAAGACTATGCAAAGAGGCATGGATACACTCTTGCTATCAAAGATACTACACTGAAAAGAAGGTACTCCCATGAGTGGAGAGAAGGCTGGGAGAAGGCCGACATATTAAAACAAACTATGAGACAGTATCCCAATGCAGAATGGTTCTGGTGGTTAGACCTACATACGTTCATCATGGAACCACAAATTTCACTGGAAAAGTTTCTATTTGAAGACTTAGAGAAAAAAGTGTATCGAACATTGGATCATTTGAATCCTCTTGGATTGCCTGTCGATTCTTCCTATGTGGATATTGAAAATTCTCCAATTGATCTGATTTTGGCTCAGGATTGTGGAGGGTTTAATTTGGGTTCATTTTTAATCAGAAGATCGGAGTGGTCTGAGATTTTAATGGATGTTTGGTGGGATCCAGCAATGTATGAGCAGATGCATATGACTTGGGAACATAAGGAACAAGATTGTTTGGAAAACTTGTATAAGAATCAACCTTGGATAAGAGAAAGAGTTGGATTTGTTCCATTGAGAGCAATCAATAGCTTTCCTCCTGGTGCCTGCTCTGATCAAAAGGACGACCCTCGCTACTTTTACGACTCCAAAGATAGAGACTTTGTGGTCAATATGGCTGGGTGTAATTTTGGCGATAGATCTTGTTGGGATGAGTACGAGTATTACAGAAACTTACAGAAGAGTTTAAACAAAAGGTGGTACAAATTCTGGTGAGTCGTTCTCCTTTAAATCTTGGTTGTTGGTCGGTTGCAAATAAGGGTTGCAATTTTTTGTCCTTTCGGTATAAGCATCCGATTATTCATACTCATAAATACACATCTTTTTATGTACATATAGCATCTGCTATGGCTCATTTCATCTAATCTAATAGCATATTAGCATCGCATTATGATTTGTACGCCCGGGTAATCTGCCACTAACTGTTTGGGTGCGCAGGCCTTCCACCGCGAACCAGCCATATCATTTCGAGCATCAATAACATACTAAGCATTGTTGATAAATGCTCTGCTTATAGGAGAAGAGCATTATTCAATCAACATTGAAGGTAACCGAAGTCACACATCAGGTGATTCGAATACACACTGTTGCGGAAAGTAACGTGAAACAAAAGTGGCAAACCCTCAAACAGATATGAGTAACTATCAATATTGGCTTAATGAACATATAGATGGTGGGGATGATGACCTTGCTTTCTTAACGTTCCCTGATACAGGTGCTACTGGTCAAGCATTCCAAAATACCGAACAGCCTCAGAAGAATGACCCTTCCGTGGATTTTTTTGATCCTGGAGTGTCAACTACTGATGATTTTATCTCCAACTCAGCCCCTTCGAATCTGCCACAGACAGCAGTATCCCAAGGAGTTCCCCAACAGAAACCACAGAGTGCACCTTTTGAGTCATTCTCTCCACAAGTGTTTGAAAGCTTCTCTGGCGTTAATGCTGGATCGAGTGCTCCGAATCCGTCTGCCATAATGGAGCAGATCAAGAAACAACAGCAGCAACAGCAGCAACAGCAGCAACAACAGCAGTCGAGTGTGCCACCGACTTCATACGGCTCTGGAAGTCGAACTACACCTCAAAATGTCTATCCATCAATGCCGGAGAATCAGAGCAATATAGGAAGCTCAGCGGAATCCCAACCTACTAGCAACCAACCGCATCAGCAACCGAAACAACAACAACAACAACAACAACAACAACAACAATCTCAACCTCAAGGTACTAGGCAGTTGAGTCAACAGCAGCTTTTGGCTAAACAACGTCAATATCTACAACAACAGCAGCTTCAGCAGCAGCAGCAACAGCAGCAACAGCAGCAGCAACAACAACAACAGCAGCTTCAGCAACAACAACAACAACAACAACATTTTCAACAGCAAATCCCTACTTCCGTTCCACCGCAATACCAACATCAACGTCTACAATCACAACAGCCCCAACCACAATTACAACCGCCCCAACCACAATTACAACTGCCCCAACCACAATCACAACCACAATCACAATCACAACCACAATCACAATCACAGTCTCAGTCACAACATCAATCACAACCTCAACTACAACCGCAGTCAGCACAGCAACAACAGCAACAAGCATTTAGACAGCCTCAACCGAATATGTATAGGCAGCAAGCCCAGCAACAAGGTCCTCTAGCTGATAATAATGACGGTTCGCAGCAACAGCAAGCATTCCAACAGATGCAGCAACAATTGTTTCAGCAGTTGCAACAGTCACAGCAAGTTACATCTGCAACATCCAATCGTAGAACATCTCAAACTTCAAATCCATCGCAGATTCCCACACCAGCAGATCAACATGGAAGTCCAATCAACAATAACTCAACCATAGCGCCTCATCTCAGTGGACAGCAGACAGTACCAAATAGCATTGCACTACAACAACACCCGCTACCACAAGGCACTACCGACTCGATCAACCAGCATCAAGCAAATGGTGTCAAATCTAGCGAACAACAACGTCAGTTTCAACAACAGTTTCAGCAGCAATTTGGTCCTCAAAATGTTGAGAAGTTTTTACGGCTATTAGAGGATTTCATGAACCGAAACGGTACACCATTGGCTGAAAGATTTCCAGTTATTCGTGATAAAAGAATGAATTTATTCCTGATCTATTTTATGATGTCAAAGTTAGGTGGTTTCAATAACGTGTTGAAAACTGGAAAAATCGTTGCTGTAGCAAGTAAAGTCGGTATTCCAGCTGATAATAATGAGCTTCTCAAGGAATTTGTTGCCATGTATCATAAAAACTTATTCCCTTTTGAGCAATATGCAAGTACGCCAGAGGGAATGAAGGAATTGGCTATTAGAAGAGAACAATTAGAATCCCAGATGAGACAGCAGGGTGGTCAGCAGCAGATGCAGCCTTCTCAGATGCAGCAGTCACAGACTCAGGCTCAAGTGCAAGCTCAGGCCCAGGCTCAGGCTCAAGCTCAAGCTCAAGCTCAGGCTCAACAAGCTCAGGCCCAGGCTCACGCTCACGCTCAGGCTCAACAAGCTCAGGCCCAAGCTCAGGCTCAGGCTCAGGCTCAAGCTCAGGCTCAGGCTCAGGCTCAGGCTCAACAAGCTCAGGCTCAGGCTCAGGCTCAACAAGCTCAAGCTCAGGCTCAGGCTCAACAAGCTCAAGCTCAGGCTCAGGCTCAGGCCCAAGCTCAGGCTCAGGCTCAGGCCCAGGCTCAGGCTCAGGCTCAGGCTCAGGCTCAGGCTCAGGCTCAGGCTCAGGCCCAAGCTCAAACGCAGACTCCACAATCACAATCACACTTAGAATCGGAGTCACATCCTCAAGCTTCTCAAGGCCAACAGCGTGTCTTACAACGCCCAATGCCTCCCCAATCTCAACCAACACCGCAAATGCAAATTCAATCCCCACAACAATTCCAGCAGAGAAATGGATCAAGACATTCGTCAAACTCTAGTGCACCAACTCCGCAAACCTATCAAGGTCAGCAAAGAACACCAAGTGCGTCAAATCAAGCACCACCTACGTCCAATGTCCCCGTGCCCCAGCAGCCTTTGAAGTCATCCACCTCAAATCCAACTATCGCCGCCAAATCCTCGGTGGTTGCTCCAGCGTCTTTTCAATCCAGAACTTCAAAACCATTACCAGCCAGGGAAGCGGTACAAAAGGCTTTTGCACCTGATTTTCTTAGAAATTATGTGCCTCGTAGTAAGCTTGTTGATAAACCAACGGGTATTGATGTTACTTCTTTGAACTCATATGGTGAGCAATTGGACCACTTGAAACCTGTTTTCTTGTATGTTCCGGAGCTTGGTAAGATCGATATCAATGCGTTGACTATGTCACTAGCATCGAACCTAGATGCGGAAATCAATGTAGCACTGAACGTGCTACTAATAGTATCTACTGATCCAAATACCATAATTCCTTTGGAAGAGTGTATGAATCTTCTTGATGTCATGTGTGATTTATCAATGAGCATTATGAGTGAGCTAGTATCAGGTAATTTGGATGCTAGAAAGCGCAAAGATCGTTACGAGGATGTTGAAGCATGCAATTTCAAGAGATCAAGAATTGACGATATCTTTGCAAAATATCAGTCTCAATATGACAGTGGTAAAGCTCAAACAATTACAGTGGATTCTTTCACGTCTAAGCAAGTCGATGATTTGATTGAAGATGACGATGAAGTTACAGTTGATACAGATACTTCGTCCTCTTATGGTGATGATGTTGAGTCAGTTAGTACTCCATTATCGACAGATGACAATGAATTCCAATCCGTTGACTATTTCAATATTCCATCCTATCTCGAAATTTTGCATGAGTGTAAGAAGGAAGCCGAAAGTGTTGATATTAATATTCACGCAAACACATACAGAGATAGAAAGTTAATGCTGGTTGAAGAGTTGAGCACAATCTCTATGATCTTACGAAATCTATCATTCGTCAATGATGGTGTATCAATCTACAACAACAACGTTTTGGCCTCTCATTCCAAGTTTCAAGATTACATTTTTACATTGATCTACACTATTTGTACGAAGCCTGATGCCTTTGTATTCTCAAGAAAACTGTTGTGTGTTTTGAAGGATGTTTTGTTAATGCTAGTCAATGTAGCTCATGCAATTGAGTTGAGATCCTCGAAAGAAGCATTGTTAATTGTTGTTTTATGCCTCTCTTTCGGCGTCAAATTGGAAAAGGAAGAAGCACATTCAGGATTGTACGTTGCAAAATACGACCAACACTTGAACAAATATCAATTCCATGCTATTGACATTTTTTCTAA
Source organism: Ogataea arabinofermentans (assembly GCA_001661425.1). Classification (NCBI taxonomy): domain Eukaryota; kingdom Fungi; phylum Ascomycota; class Pichiomycetes; order Pichiales; family Pichiaceae; genus Ogataea; species Ogataea arabinofermentans. Next base: position 878,394 of record KV453849.1, read on the forward strand.
AATTCTTTGTGGTTCTAATTCAAATAAACAATTAATGGGCAATATTTTATCAGGCGAAGAAAAAAATGAGGATGTTCTTAATTTGATGCGATTATACTTGGGTTCAGATGACTTGAAAGATGGTAATTTAATAATAAGGCTGTTTGGGCATTTGATCTCCATTATTCCATTGGATCAACTACACCTAGGGATTGATCCGTTCCATGACAAATTGCCAAGTACTTTACAGTCATTGTTAAGTTGTTTAATTTTGTCTGATTTTATTGCAGATTACCAATTTGATTCGAACATAGCATTGAAATTGATTGTTTCTCCCGAATTGATTGGATGTGGATTACTAAAGCTATCATTCATATTTGCGGCTATATATGCTAAGACAAACTACGAAAATAAGATCATGTACGTGCATATCTCAGGTAAGTGTCTCGAATTGGTGAATAGTTTGTTGAAGGCAGCAATTGAATATTCCAACTCAAGTATTTTTGCGCATAACGAATTGATGACTTTGAATCTAACTCCGAAAATTTTCCCTGCTGATGAGTCGATACTGGGTGCTTTAATGACTCCGAACTTACCTCATGAGATTTCCATCCAAGCTGTTGAGTCAACCAAGCTAATGACCAAGTTGAAACAGCTAGTGAAGTAGCGACTTAACCCTGGGTTTTGTATTTTTCCTTTTTTTTGTCCCCTCCTTATATATTTCCTTCACTATGTATTTTAAATGTGTACTATCAGATCATCTTTCTTAGCTCGAGTGTACCTCTCAAAACGGTTGTGACTGAAAGCAGTATGCGCCACAGTGTGGCGTTCCCCATCTTTTGCTTTCGCACATGGCTACTTTTCATATATATATGAAAAATGGTCATCACCTCTTCGTTTTCTTCAAGAGTAAAGGTGAAAGGTTTCCTTCTTTTGTCTGATAATTTGTAACAACGAAGCAAAATGCCACACGCAGAATTTTACTATCACGATAACGACCAATCTGTTGCGTTTACCGAGGATCACAACTCTGGCATACCAGTGACAGAGGAAGAGCTTTCATCCATTGGAGTCTTCTACAGACATTTAGATACGCTTGAAGAAGTGGACCAAGTTGCCACTGAAAGATCATACAAAAATAGAGATCAAATTGAACTATCTCCGGTTACATTTCCTGGTGGAGCTGATGCTTTAGATAAGAAACTTGAAACCTTTTACGAGGAGCACTTGCACGAGGATGAAGAGATCAGATACATTTTAGCGGGAGAAGGCTTCTTCGATGTTCGTGACCATCAAGACAGATGGATTAGAACAAAGCTATACCCTGGTGATTTGCTGGTGTTGCCTGCTGGATGTTACCATAGGTTCACATTGACAGGGAAGAAATACGTCAAGGCTCTGCGGTTATTCAAAGATGAGCCTAAATGGGTTGCATTGAACAGAGGTTCACAAGAAGCTGAAAGCTCGAGTAGTAGAGGAGAATACGTTAATAGTATCAGTGTCAATTGAACCAGATGCATTGATCCCGTTTATTTGATGTAAGTTTTTTCCTGGTTGTGCCTTCAAGTAGAATATACTTGTATCACTGAATCTTTTGGGTTAGATTTATCAAAAAGATGTTCCTTTTCTCTCTCTCTATTCCCTCCATTATTTATTTACTTTGTTTATATGTTTTTAATTCGATCTTGCAACGAATATCATCGAAGTTACTGTGAAAGAGTAAAATTGATAAACTCAAGGATTATGTCATTGATGATGTCATCCTCTCGAGAAGCAGTATTCCCCTCAGTGTTTTCAGAAATGAGCCAGATAGATATCGATTAAAACTTGAAACAACATGTGTTCTTGAAAGACTTCGATCCAAACAAACCTGATAAACTAGCACAAAATGGCTCTTACGTCAGTGCTCATGCTTAGCAAGATCTCAATTCCTACGAGAATAGGTATTGAGCACCCAATCAGACTGTTCACCACCAGTTCAAAGTCTGAACTAATATACAAATCAAAGCCAAAGATTGCGAAACTTCCTTCATCCAGTACAGCTACAGACTCGAATGTATCAAAAAGTGATCAAAAACGTCTCACTCTCTCTGAACTAGAAGACCAACCTAAAATGGAGATGTTGATGAAGAACAAGTACTACATGAAATCACCAAGATTTTTAAGGCCGTATGTGAAATCTGTGATGCTCCGACCAATGCAATTTGGCCTTTCAATAGTGATACTACATGAATTGACAGCAATCATACCATTCCTTGGCTTCTGGTACATATTTTTGAAGTATGATTTCATACCATTAGAACTTCCACAGGAGTACATAGCCAAAGGCTTAGACGTGATAACTAAAAGTGTCTCCAATACTAGTATGGATTTGGAAGAGAAAATTAGAATCGCAAGTGCTGGTGCCAATTCGTATGCTTTGACTAAGTTATTGATCCCAATTAGAATTCCGTTTTCAGTTATTTTGGCACCTTGGTTCGATAGATGGGTAGTTAGACCATTTGGTCGAGTCCTAGGCCTGATATTCAGAAGAGGAAGCAAGAAACCAAAAGAAACTCCTCCTACTTGAGCTGATTTGATAACTCTCTCGGCCGAATAGCAAACTTGTTAACAATGTAAGATCTGAACCCAACTGACCTATATATTTTCAAGTGCAGTATTGGTTTATATAACAATTCATAGACATTCAAATGAACGTTCTCTGCCAAAACAGATGGCTTTTATATATCCACTGATACACAAATACTGAAGATCAATAAGTGTGAGTGTTTTCCACTTTTCTCTTATATTGTAGCCGGAGCGTTGTAAAATTCTTTGCAAAATATAATCCTGTTCATCCTCATCTCTCCCAAGGACGTACCATCAGGGTCATGGAGAGTGGGAATCATGCCCTGCCCATCCCCCTGCCAAGTCAGCTCATTTTGAAAAGTGTAACTTGTCTTGCGGTTCTGCCCTTGGCGGGTCTTAAAAGACTATTGGGTCCCATGTATGCATGACATAATCTTATTGTATTGAGCCACCCATGAGCGCGATTTTGTTTCGATCACTATTGTATAGACGGCAATTCAACTTTATCCGCTAGCAGTCCTAGAATAACATGTTTAGAAGAATCAATACCTCTGTTGGCTTTACTGGTTTTTATACTCGAGCACAAGCAAGCAACATTTGTATTCCAATGTTCCTCAAAGTTTTAATCAATACCTTGTTAGGACTGCGGTGCCAGACAAGGCCTGAATTCTTTTATTGAAATGCCACGGCTCTCGAGTAGTGCCGACTCGATACATCTGTCAAGCCAGCATATGGATGTTCTGCTCTGTTTATTGTATCCTGTAAATCCTATTCTTCAATCAAAAGCGAGTTCTGAAAGAAAAGAAATAAATGAAAAATGAAAAGAAAAGTGCCGCATGTCATCGGGTATTTGAAGTATACGGCTCTGTGGCGCTGAGGCTCTATTCAATTCAGTTTTCCAATTTTCAGATTACAAGAATATCTACATGGTACAGTGTTACAGGGTCTCTTCAAAGTTTACAATCTAACCGCCATGGTATCATACTTTCGAATCAAGTAATCTCAGGATAAACTTTGCGATAGCAGGCGGGGTATCTTCTGTTTCGATAAGGGGGTCGTGTTCATGATAATCGAACCGTACTTTCTAATTTAGTGACTACGGGGTGCAACACCGGTTACCTTCGAGGACTTGAACTAATAAATAAATTGTTGAAGAAAGAATTGAATAAAATTCAGTTAAAGTAGAGGGAGGAGAATAAATATCAGAAAAGCAAATTTCGGGTAAACAAATAAACGTATAAACATATTATCATCAAAAATTAGCAAAATCAAGCAGTCTTTTCGAAATCGCTGTCTGTAACGACAATTTCATCAGACTTACCATCGATGGATTCATCTGGGTTCAAGTTGGAAGCTGGACCATGGTAGAATTTATACTTGTAAACAAAGAAGTAGATAATAGATAAAATCCAACAACCACAAGAAATAACAACGGTATAGTTCATAGTATCCTTAGCAACGGATTTCGTTGATGGGAACATTGACATGATCAAAACAAAGGCACCCCAAACTATACCGGTCCAGCCAATAACTGGAGACCAGAAGTCACCCATGTAGAACAAACCTGGTCTAAATCTTGATTTACCACTAGTGAATCTTAAAAGAATTGGGGTACACCAAGAGACATAATTACCACTGATAGTCAAACTGAACAAAGCATTCGAAGCAGCGGAACCAGCTAAACACAAACAACCTAATAATAAAGCAATAAGAGCAGCAAAAACAACAGCTCTTAATGGAGCTTTAGTTCTCTTATCAACAACCTTGATAAAGCTATGGAAAGGTAAACCGTTATCTCTAGCAAAAGCCCAAACCTGTCTAGATAAAGCAGTTAAAATTGAAGCTGCACATAACCATTGACAAACAGCAATAAGAGACATGATACCGATAGCCCATTGCTTTCCTAAAGAGTCATAAACGATTTGAGCGAATGGGAAACCAGTGGCACTATCCAAGACACTGCTAACATCTGGGTTCATACAAGCGACTAGACAAATAATACAGAACCAACTAATAGCAGCAACTGTTGAAACAGAAGTCATGATACCGATTGGAACACCCATGGATGCATTTTCACATTCTTCAGAACAGTGGATACATGAATCAAAAGCACCAATAGACCAAACGGCAGCCATTAGTGATAACATGAATTGCCAGCCTTTGTTCCAGTCACTGTGATTTTCAACTTGTGCAAAGATAAAGCTTCCATCATTGAATCTACCTCTGTTTCTAATAGTGCCGATAGGTAGAGCAATCAAAAAGATGGAAAATGTAATTGTATTCAAGACACCAGAAACAGTTTGTAATCTAGCACTGTTCTTGGCACTCAAACAAGTACATAGAGTTTGAGTCACAACACATGCAGCAAAAATACCATATGTTTTACCAGTGGTGATTACAAAATCACCATCTTGCTGGATATACACGGCAGCCAAGATTTGTTCAGCATTACCATAAGCAACGGAAACAACACCAGCACATAAAGCCATAGAATTGGATAAACCAATAACGAATGATAGTGGAACTCTAAGGTTTGGTGAAGAATAGTAATGAGTCCAATAGTATAAACCACCAGAGGTTGGAATGGCAGAAGCCAATTCACTCAATGATAGAGCGATACACATAATCAAACAGGAGGCAATTGCCCATCCCCAAACGAAACCAGCAGGTCCAGCTAAATGATAATGAATCAAAGGTTAGTATGGTTGTTTAGTGTCTTTCGAAAAGAAAGTACTATTATAAACGGCTTAGTGGCTAATAACATTCAACCGTTATAAATCATGTTATTTTCCTCAAAGCCGCACAAAAATTTCTTTTCTTTGAAAATTTGTAAAATTAATTAATCACCTGAATAAACTTACCTGCTAAACCAGTAGATGCCATTGATGAGATACCTGGCATGATACCCATAATCGAATACGAAATACCAAAGACTTGATATGTTTTGAAACTTCTGTTCAATTCTTGTTTATAACCAATTTCTGCTAATAAATTTTCATCACCAGCAGCATCACGAGCATCGATCTCTCTGATGGCCGACTGTTGGGACTTGATGGCAGATATTCTAGACGTAACAGGATGCACCGAGACCATATTGGGAGATATATCTGTAGTTGCTTCTTGAAAACTTTTACTTTTTGGAGCTAATCAAGCTAATCAAAATCTAGTAGATATCAAAGGCGATTGTAAAGATATTTATATGAGTTAAACTGAAATGGATTAATCAAACTTATCTTTTCCCTTGAAAAAAAATATAATTTGATTGTCTTCACTTAACAATACGATAATGCAGAAGGGTATCATAGTCGGTTCCCGCCAAAGATTGATGGCGGTAGATGGTCCAATGAATCCTTCTTCTCATGTTGCGAGATGTATTATTGAATAGAACAATTAAGATACAAAGGGTTGTACTATTGGCTGTTGAGTTCAAGCCACTTTCACACGTCGACTCTATTCAAACCAGGGATGAACAAACCACCCTGGTTCACACTTTTACCAAATAACCAATAACCCGCGAAATTCCCACCATACTAAATTTTACTATGTAGCTTTACTAATTACGCAATATTGTTACACCTTACTATACACATTTAGTATGTGTTACATAATATAGCTTGGGTTATTCAAAATTTGAGAAAAATCAGTAACCCAAATGCGCCTGAGCCGCACAAAATCGACGAGTAACCAAAGTGGTTTGTTCATCCCTGATTCAAACGGAGGTTATGGCATGTAACAATAAGGTTTTAAGGATATAACAACAGCTTAACAATATTTAGTAGTGTTTTGGCCGAGTTATCTGGGGTGGCTAAATAGAGTACATGTACGGCAACACTTTGCAATGTGCGAAAAGGGCTTGAAATCCCGACTGAGCTCGAGTCAAATTTTTAGAAAAAATTATATGAAGACTGGGCCGACATGGTTTTCGTTTCTTTTGTCAAACAGTCTTTGTTACTTTGGTAATAACGGGTATTTGCGAGCAAAAAAATCAATGGTGTGAAGAAGTTCCGTTGACCGTTAGGAATGTATATGTGGAGAGGAGAGTCAATAGCCACTCACCGATTTTCTCAAAGCTAGTATTTATTCATTCCATCTTATCTTAGCGGGAAACTTTTAAGTGAGAATTTTTGATAGTTTTGCTTGTTATCAAAGTGTAGCATACCATATGACTGTTTTTCATAATAGCAGTTGTACTTGCTTTTGTAGTTGGCTCTTTTTTCCGTTTCTTCCGTTGATAGATGTAGTTACACTTAACTTTTTTCCAAGGTCACGTGCACCTCGAAGAAAGAATCAGTACATTATGTAGCTACCAACATGATATGGTCATTTTAGAGGAGTGTATAATCAAATTAAATCACGACTAAGCATATCAATCAAGCTAATTTTTATGAGTACATGTAGGTATTCACACTCACCAAATGACAAATACTATTCTACTGTCTACCGATGGCCATTATTTACGTTTCTTATCAGTCAATGAGTTCTAACCCACTGCATACTGCTATTCATTATGAAAAATAGTAAATAGATCAATTTTTGTATTAGCGTTTCAACCATTGACCACAAAAAAAAATTGAAAGGCATTCCCCTGTTTTTTACCTTTCAGAAACTTTTTTGCCCCAAAACAACGCCTAACCACTTGCTAACCACTTCAGTGTTCCATCATTGAAGATTCCTTGATAGCAGAGCAACTTAACTTCACCAAAATAGATTTTTATTATAGCAACAACAACAGCAAGCTAGAATGAATAACTAAAGAATGTAAAGAGTACCCAGCACATCATCCATGCTGATGTCTTCATTTCCAACCACTGCAGCAGACATATCAACTAGTAGAACAATTCTTATTTCACTGAACGACATCACTACACCTCACCCTGGAATACTCGTCAAGCAATTCAACTTATCATCCATGCTGTTGCCATGTTATAATGGTCATTTCCAGGTACGCATCAGTAACAAACAATGAGACCACTCCATCAAAGGACACAGTTGCAAGGTATTGAAAAGTCAAGATAGTATTTAGTGCCTAGCACACCACCCATACCGATGTCTTCAAATCCAGCAATTGCAGCGGTTATGTTTGCTAATTCAGAAATAACAGTTTTGTTCAAAAACATAATGACGTCTTACCCAGTTTTGACTATCAATTGTTGCTCTCAGTACCCCTATAATCCTAGTCACTAAGCGAACCCCAATATTCCACTCTGGGCTTTCTTAAACCACAGTATTATTGTACCATCGAAGATTTCAGCTTAAATATATTTACTTCTAGATAATCATGTTGACTTTTAGATGATGAGTAATAAACGAGGAAAGAAGAAGAAAAGAAGAAGTACATTAAAAGTAAATAAGGGTAAAGCGTTGTATGACAAAGCTTAAACAGTTATCCTTACACCAGGCAGTGCATTGAAAAAGGATTTATAGTGCGGCTTTACTCGAATCATGCGTCTGGTATACAATAGTTAACATAAATGATGATCAACTTAGTGTATATAGCATACATATATCGTTAATTACAAACTCAGACTTGATCTTAGGACATAGTCCATATATGATAACTATGAAAACATATTCAAAGCTGGAATGGTCGTAGAAATTTTGAGTTACTTTGCTTGAAAAGAATGACATCAGTGAGTGTAAATGTATGATATGTGAAGTGTACTAGCGTAACAGTTCAGAGTTTGTCATAGGAAAATAAGTCTATAAATGAAGATCTCAAATTTGATTACCTGATGCTTTGAACCTGATGATCTATTTAGGAAATGATCACCATGAGAGGACTGAGCAAATTGCTGACGACCGAGTGATACCAGATGGGCAATTGACAAATGATTTGGAAGTCAACGAAGGCTCCAATGAGCATGATTGAACAACATTGTCAAAGAGTCTAAATTTATCAAAAAGTTCACTTACTTGGAGAAGATAGAAATCTGACTCAACATTTGTGTATGAATATGCATTCGATTTTGTAGGTTATTATGCTACTTGTCTTCTGTTGATTGACCGGAAAGATTGGAGCTGTCATCTTGTCAATTTTGTAGAGTTGAAGAAATCTTATACAGCCGGTTCTCTTTCTCCACTCACTCCCTGTTTCTTGAGCCATATATACTGCTCTAAAGAGTGAATTGTGTCTTATAAGCTTTGAAATATACGTAAGGGTTTACCGTTCAAGTAATCAAGACAGCAACGTTATTGGAGCGATAGTATGAAGTAACAGAGTAAAATTCAAACGTTATACGTAATGCATACATACTCCCATTTCAAATGATGGCTAAAAGAGAACAGAAGAACATAAAAACGCAAATAAAACCTTTAATTTATTGCTTAAGAAGACAAGTTGAATCTAAAGGTTTAAGTTAGAGGAAAAGCTTATTAAGAAAGCAGTTATATAAAATCGTACATGGGGGGATAGACAAAAGTCCAGGGTTATAGTATATCATTCAATTCAATCGAAAACACTCAAATAAGCCTCAGCAACAAATCTAGCTCTTGCGTTTAGGAACAATTTCATTTCACTGATTTCTTTATCAACATCTTCCATGAATTCAATAATGAAATCAACCAATTTATTCTTCATCATAACTTCATCATGATAATTAGTTAACAAGAATGAAATATCATAACCTTCAATAGGCACTCTTCTCAAAATTAAGAAATTCTCTGCTCTTTTAGTTAAAAATCTAGTAAATTTATCAACTAGGATATTTTCAATTTCATCACTTTGTTTGATCTTAATTGAAACTCTAACTGAATTAACACTAGGTTCAATCAAAACCCTTTCGTTTTCATTTCTTGAGATCATCATTTGATTCAATAACACTTCCACTGTTTTCTTATTTTCAATTTCAGGATAATTGTGTCTCTCCACTATCTGAGAAGAGAAATTCTCTAAACATAAAGCAGCATTCAATGAATGTCTCACTGATGTCAAATATGGTTTCAAAGATTGAGACTAAAAGGAACAGTTAGTATTGGTTATTGTCAGTTATTTAGAAATGTACGTAGTGTACGTGTGATTGTATACCAAGTACGAGCTATCTATCCACCGCACTGAACGGTAGGACACGGGTGTTCAACCAGCAGCAGCACCACCACCATCACAAGCTCACACAGAAACACAGAAACACGGACACCAAGCATTGAAATTAACAGCACAATTGCAATTGTATCACATACCATTATGATAAGATGTATAGATGGATATATATATATATATATGAAGAACTAATCCAGATTAGAACAAGGATAACCACTTCAACACTAAGTGCCTTTCTTAGTGTGTTGAAATCGAAAAGAGCTGTTCTTTCGGCCGTTTTGTCACGTGCACGACCTTGTATTTCTAACTTTTCAAATTGCAACTTTTATCTTAATGCTACACACTCTATCTCTTTATAGTTATTGGTTGTCATTATAGTTATGAGTTGGGAAGAGCTTAAGGATGATGATGGGAACGTGTACTACTACAATTCCATCACACAACAAACACAGTGGGAAGCCCCCGATGAACTGGTATCACCTCTAGATAATGCATTAAGTCAAACTGGGTGGACTAAATTCACAACTGATGAAGGTACAGTATACTACTATAATGAATCACGAGATGAATCAGTTTGGGAATTGCCCGATGAAGTCAAAGCGTTACTCACTGATGAACAATTAGCAGAATTAGCAGCATTGGGTGACGCACAGCAACAACAACAAGTTGATGATGAGATGGATTTCGATCAACATGTTCAAGATACAAATATTACTGATGCGGTTGCCGTTGATGATGATGGTATGAAAGATAATTGTCCAGGTAACAATCTGGTTAATCTTGCTGAACTAATAGCGAGTGAGGAAGTGACTGAACTGCCGTTGAACGATACAATACAGCAACAACAACAACCTCCAAAGAACGAGATTGAAGATAAAGAACATGAACATGAACAAGAACAAGAACAAGAACAAGAACAAGAGCAAAAAAGTGAAGTGGTTGAAACAGAAGAAGGAGCTGAATTCATGACATTGTTATCTGAGAATAAAGTCGATTCATCATGGTCCTTTAATAAAGTGATGCAAAAATTCACATCTGATTCAAGGTATTGGTCAGTTTCAGATTCATTATTTCGTAAGCAATTATTTGAAATATATTTAATTCAAAAGGCAAATCAAGAATTCAAAGATGCTGAAAATTCAAAAGAAAGTTATAAAGTTGCATTTTTTCAAGTATTAGATCAATATAAAGGAAAAGATATCAAATATTACACTACATGGAAAACAGCATCCAAATTAATAATTGATGAACCTATATATTCATTACTTGGAAACAAATTGAAAAAAGAGTTTTTTGAAGAGTATACGAGAAAATTAAGAATAGAACATGAAACTCATTTGAAAGAATTAAGAAAGGAAGAATTAATCAAACTAGAATCATACTTTGAAGAAACATTAACAATAAAATCAGAATTTGATATAGTGCTTAAAAATTTGAAAACTAGTGATTATTCAAATTTAAATTCATTGGATATATTAACGATATATGATTCTATAATTCATAAACTAGAACGTGAATTTGAAACAGAAGTTTCTGAAAATATGAAATTAAATTATACCATGGCTCGAAAGGCACGAGATGAATTCAAAGTATTATTACAAGAAATAATGTCTAATAATGAATTAATGACTAGTGACTTACATTGGTATCAATTAGTCCCATTATTGAAAGATGATGAAAGATTCATTAATCTTTGTGGTCATAAAGGATCGTCTGCAATTGATTTCTTTTGGGATATAGTTGATAAAGAAAATCAGACATTGTTAGCCAAGAAAGATCTAGTCAAAAGGATAATGATATCTCAAAATGTGGAGATACCAACAGATATAGAAACAAGTGGTGATGATGATGATGGGTTCAAACTTTTTGCTACAAGAGTCAAAGAACTGGGTAATTCGCAGATTGATTCAGAGATTAGTGATTTTGATTTGAAATTGATTTTCAAATTATTAAAGGAACCATCTATTGGAACCAAAAGAAAATTAGATGGATCGGAGTTGACAAGTGGTAATAGTAAGAAAAGGCTTGCAACTTTAGGTTATGGAGCCATTTAAATAAAATAAAATAATATATGTATCATAGATTTAAAATTTTCGAATATATATACGTAGCGATATGTAATTGATGTAACTAAAACAATGCTTATTCATCTTGGATCAATGCAGATAATGCCAGTATACCAACCATGGCGTATTTGAAATAGACGTTCTCGGTGATTAAAATTGTGACGTATCCAACTTTAGGAACATAACCTTTAACACTACCCAATATATCTTTACTTCTATCAAGATATTGTTGACCATAAGCATATAAAGGAAGATCATCTCTCTCATTATTATCACCTTTAGTTAATAATTTTTGTCTTTTACTAACTTCATTATTCACTTTTTTAGATTTCTTCAATTTATTGAACTTTTTCTTAGTTGGTTTTTCAGCTTCAATTACTTTATGTTCTCTGACAATTCTATGAACGATTGGAATCTCTTTATCTTGAATCTTATAGACTACAATATCACCAACATTCAAATATTCTTCTCTATTCCATAAGAATAATATATCACCTCTTTGGAAAGCAGGTTCCATTGAACCTGATAACACAACAACAATTGGTGAATTTGACATTGCTATAACCGAAAGTAATTTCCAAAATGCAAAGGCACTGGCTAACACCATAGCCATGTTAAGGCCTTGATTCAGCTGTAATCTTAAATTCATTGTAACGAGTCTAGAGTAAGTTAATTAGCCAATCACCTAAAATAAACCACCACCATCATCACTTAATAACAAGTCAAATTCATCAAAAACATGTTGATCGACAGAATCGACGCGTCGATTTTATCAGCAACTTGTTGTTCTTCTTAAGTGTTTGTTGTGCTGTCTATATACTACACTTTGATTTCATCTTGTATCCATATCAATCAATTGAAATATACAGACATAATTGACTTGCAATGAGCTCAAGGTACGTGTAATTCATGACTCACATTCTCCAAATTCCATTTCGTCTTCAAAATACTAACAATTCCCAGTCGATATTCATCAAAAGTTCATCAAAGAGAAGGTAGAACATCATTATTTACAACAACTCAACAACAAGCACTATCTGCATCTCAATCACCAACACGTTCAAATCAATTTTATCAACAACCGATATCATCTGCCAATTCTCAAACTTCTATATCTTCGATAAATCATCAACAATCAAGACACATAATAAATGATGAATCATCATTCATTAGATCTTCTTCACCATATGAGAATTCAAATACACCTAAAAAAGATTATAATGCATCATTATTATCACAACTAGAATCACAAAATGATGAAACTGTTTCAATCATGGGATCTAAAATATCAGCTTTGAAAAATTTATCTTTGAAAATGGGTGATGAAATTAATAAATCTAAGTTAAATTTGAATAGTTTTGGTGGTGATATGGAATCAACTATGAATAATGTTAAAGGAAATTTCAAAAGAATGATAATCATGGCTGATAAAACTGGAATTAGCTGGAAGATTTGGTTATTGTTCTTTGGTGTTATATTCTTTGTATTCTTTTGGGTATGGATCTTTTAATATACTGTTAATGTTATTTGTAAAGGATAACGAACTTGACAATTCATTAATAAAAAAAAACTGGATGTAAGATACACACATAAAACATAATGAACACAAAAAAAGAAGTACGTAAATAAGTAAGTAAGTCAGTCAATTAATCACTAAGTGATGAAGACTCTGAAAGAAAACACTTGAAAGAAAATAAGAATAAAAGTCATTTTGAATAAAAAAGAAATAGTGTAAAAAGCAAATTTGAGCAAAAAATTCAGCAATATTAAGCATCAGTGGAAATAACTTCTTCAGACTTTGTAACCTGATCAACAGGTTCAGTGGATTCTGTAGTTGTAGTACCATTTTCTTCACTTTCACCATTACTTTTACCTCTAAATCCACCACGACCTCTAAAATTACCTCTACCTCTGTAAGTACCTCTACCTCTAAATGTACCACGCCCTCTACCTCTACCTCTACCCCTACCTCTACCTAAACCAGGGAAATTTGTTCTTTTTTGAACAATAGTTAATGATCTACCTTTGAATTCAGTACTATTTAAAGCAACTGCACTTTCAACAGCTTTCAATTCTTCAAATTCAACATATGCATAACCCTTTGGACGTCCTGTAATCTTATCATATAAGATAGTGATACGATTAACTGTACCACAATCATTAAAAAATTCTTTTAAATCTTTAGGTTCAGTTGAATAATCCACATTACCAACATAAACTGATCTTGAGTCAATCTCAGGTTGATTTGAAGGTTGAAGTGGAGCTAATTTGGGTTTTGATTTTGATTTTGATTTCGAACTTTCATCAACGCCGTCTTCAGCAGTAGTAGAAACTGGTGTTGAAGTTGAAACTTCTTCGACAGTTTCAGGTTGTAATTGTGACTCAATTGTTTCGTTTTCTTCAGACATTCTTGCGTATTTATGTAAACCTTTCAATTACTCAATATTTTTTTTTCAATTGGGAGTAGACAATATGTGATTATTGCAACTATGTACTATTTATTTTATCTTGTTAAAGGTTGAGTTGTGTTTGGAAAAAGCAGAGAGAGGGTTTTGTCGTAGAATCAGAGATTGTGTAATGGCCATATACTATCTCCTATACTTATAGATCTTTATACTTAGTCAACTTGAACAGTAATTCAAATAAAAAGACAAAGAAAACACCGCTAGTAGCCACTTGACTCCAAGTTGACTAACAATGTCTGGTTGACAGAATGATTGTTCGTTTCCCCCAGAAAAGAATGACGGTCGATTTCTTTTTGTGACTTTGTTGCGTCGATCAGCGCGTCGATTTTGTAAATATGTTCTGGTGTAGAGATGTTCATGTGATTCTTATTTTTTTTATTTTTTTTTTTTATTAAATAAATTTTTTTACTTTTCATATATACTGTTTAAGTGGTAGTTGTTTGTATAGATACACACATACACACACATATACACATTAATTAATCATGGTTTCCGTTAGAAAGAGGAAGATGGCCAGATCTTCGGTCGGAAAGGCCACTAGAAGACACAAGGATAAACAAAGAAAAGTGAATATTGCTTCAAACCCAATCATAGCAGCTAATTGGGATAAAAATTTAACACTATCACAAAATTATGCAAAATTGGGATTAAAAGTAAGACTTGGGAAGGATACTGGTGGTGTTGAAAAAAAAATTGAAATTTTCAAACCAAAAGTTGATGAAGAACTTTTTGAAATTGAAAATGAAAATGATAGAGAAGAAGATGAACAAGATTCAGATTTTGATCCATATGATCCTGAAAATATTCTTGAAGGTACTGCTAAATTAGTTAGAGATGATGAAGGTAATGTTATTAAAGTTATTTACGGTACAAAGAAACCATCTAACTCAAATGATTCTGAAGAATCTGAGAAACCAAAATCTGAAGTGATCAAACAATTAGAAGCTATGGCTGCTAATAAGAAAGTTGGAAGGGAAAGAAAACAAAGTGATCGTGAAGTTGAATGGTTAAAATCGTTATATGAGAAATATGGTGATGATTATGAAAAGATGAAATGGGATAAGAAATTAAATCCAATGCAACATAGTCCTGGTGAATTGAAGAAAAGATTTATAAAGTGGAAGAAACAACAAGGTATTTGAATCAAGTAACTGTGTATTCTGTTTATATTTATGTGTTTTTATATCGTTATATCGTTTTAATTATGTGTTTTATTCGTTAATTTGAAATGAAATATTTGTAAACTACACTCTTCACTTGTTATCTGGATGTATTATGTCACTGCTGAGTCATCAAAACTAGTTTATCTATTAAGGTACTTGACACTAACTTATGATTTGAGCTACTTTAATTTATATCTGTTTTAACACCAATACAAATTCGATGCAACCAATAGATAAGAGCATAAATAGACCAAAATCGGCACAGATGTCTAGTAGTCCATCACTAGGGTCTGAACCTTCGAACGGAAAAAATACATCACATCATAATAATAACAATAATACAAATGTCAACTGGATAAAGAAAATACGAGGACAACCATCATTAAGTAAGATCACAAAGCTAAATAATATGATAACGACGTTAACTGAAAAGGATGAGAAGGTATTCAGTGGTTTCAAAGTTAATCTAAAGACTAATTTAAACAATCTAGATAAATTGGTGACGGCCACTGCAGATTTTGAAACAAATTTCGAAGAAAGTTTACAAAAAGCAATTGATGAAACTAAATGGTTAGATGATTTTTAACTACACGATGTAATGAATATATGTGTTTTCATGATTTTCTATATATCTATCTTTTTTTTTTGGTCACTTAATGAAACCCCTATATACAAATGATGATACAATTGAACTTTTTTTTTCCGCTTCATTAGAAATCAAAACCAACCTTTTTTCTTTGGTTGTTCTTCAGCTTCTTTACGAGGAAGACCTAAACCAAACCTACTTAGAGTTTCTTCAACATCTCCAAATGAATCTCTATCACCTTGAATGACAATTGTAGGCTTAGAACCTGTGAATATTCTTTTTGAGATCTCAATTAAATCCATTCTTGTAACTCTATCAATTTTTTGACACATTTCCAAAACATCAACTCTTTTACCATATATTTGAACTTGTCTACCCATATCTTCCAATTGAACCATTTTACTTTCCAAATTCATCATTAAAGAACTCTTCAATTGATTTTTAGCTCTTGAAACTTCATTCTCACTTAAACCTCCTTTACCAACATCATGATCCATTAATAATGATAATTCATATCCAATTAATTCACCCATCACACGATTAGCTTGTGGAATACAAGATAAAGATAATCCAAATAATCCACTATCTGTGAAATTATGAATAAATGATTTACTTGATTCAACAAATCCATATTGATTTAATATTCTTGTATATGATCTAGAATACATTCCTTTACCTGGTCCACCAGCACTAAATGATCCACCACCTCCAATTAACATCTGTAAAGTTGCTAATTTATAAACATCATCATCTTGAATCGCAATACCTTCAAAACCAACATGAATTTGATGGAATTCTTGTCCTAAATATTTTAATTCTTCAGGAAATGGTAAACTATATTCACCACCAGTATATAAAGCAGGATCTTTGATTATAGTTTCATTGGATTGTGGTTTGAAATCTTCAAAGTACTTCAATGTTAAATCTTCTGCTTTATCAGCAGATATACCTGATAAAGCAACAACCAGATTTTCAGGTTTGAAGAATAATTTTCTATAATTCATTAATTTTTCTTTATTAATTTGATCTAATTGTTCAATAGGACATAATAAAGGTGCTCCTAAATTTTTAGAATCATACGCAACTTGTTGGAATAATTCAGGTAATATTAAATCACTTTGTAACCAAATTTCATTCAATTCATAATTAGTATTTAATATTTGTTCATTAATCTCATCTTCAAGCATTAAAGGTTTAGATATAGTTTCACTTAACAACTGATACATTTTATCAACATCTTGATTGAAAACACTAGCTTGATAGATCAATGATTCTCTAGATGAGGCACACATGAAATTACCACCTAGATGATTTAAATTCTCCAGCATTTTAGCTTGTGTGTAATTTTCAGTTGATTTGAAAGCCATCTTATCAATCAAATGTGAACATCCAGTTAAACCGTACCTATCTTCAAACCTTGAACCTGCATTGACATACATTCCAATAGCACTGAAATAACTTGGTGTTTCATCAACAACAAGTTTAATCCCATTGGGTAGTGTTTTAATCTTTGTAAGGTTGGTGGCGGTGGTTGAGCTAGTGGCAGTAGATGAGTACGATCTCACTGCTCTTGTACCACAAGTTGCACTTTTTAACAACTTGCGCGATAGCATAATGATATTTTGTTGTAATTATTAATCTCAAGATCAATGTTGACCCTCTATTATCTATCCATTTGACTACTCTTGTCATATATTGAAAAGACCCTCTCAACCTCTGTTAGTGTGAAAATGAAAATTTATGAAAACTATACATCTTTACACCACAATCATCAGGTAATCTAAGCGCGTCGATCGACGCTTACAATATTTATTTATTTATTTATTTATTTAAACACATCTTTGCACCAAACTCAGCCGAGAAATTTAATTTTTCTGAGAGGTGTCACTGTTGTAACTTGTGGCCCCATTTTTCATATGTTTCTGTTCCGGATCGTGTTTCTTTTGTAAATTTTTGTTTCCGGATTTCAAACATATCTACTATATATATATACCTCAGATTAACCACATTTGATATTACAATCACTTCACAGGTACTCTATCATTTTTCCACTACATATTTCACCTCTCTCTGTTTATTACGTCCTTCTTTCATTTGATCTAACACGTACATCAACTATTACGTACGCCCTTCACTTCACTCAATTTTTTCATTATAATTAATTCACAACTATGTCTGTTTCTGAAACAAGCACGTACAACGGCAGAAGATTGCCTTTGCTTTCCAAATCACAAGTCTCATTACATGCTTCCGAAAAATCATGTTGGGTCACCTTATATAACAGAAAGATTTATGATGTTACCAACTTTCTAGAGGAACATCCAGCAGGTGCCGAATTGATTCTTGAATGGGCAGGTAAAGATATTACTGAGATTTTAGCTGATCCAGTCTCACACACACATTCTGAAAGTGCTTATGAGATGCTTGATGATGAAATGTTAATTGGTTATTTAGCCACTGCTGAAGAAGAAGATGAATTACTTGAAAAACACAAAGATATGGAAGTTGTTCCTGAACCAGTTGATTTAACTGAGTTTGGTGACTTACCTCCTGAATCTCTATTAGAAGTTAAGACCGATCATAGTTATGATTATCAGAAACATAAATTCTTAGACTTGAATAAACCACTTTTAAAGCAGGTTTTATTTTCAAATTGGACTAAAGAATTTTATTTAGATCAAGTTCATAGACCAAGACATTATGGTAAAGGGTCTGCTCCATTATTTGGTAATGTCCTAGAACCTTTTTCACTGACTGCGTGGTGGGTTGTTCCTGTTCTTTGGTTACCAGTTAACTTTTACATCTTTTCAATTGGTTGGAAAAATCAATCTCATTTATTATCAATCATCATGTGGTGTATCGGTTTATTTGTTTGGACTTTATTAGAATACAGTCTGCACCGTTTTCTTTTCCATCTAGATCATTATCTACCAAATCATCAATTTGCATTCACTCTTCATTTCCTCTTACATGGTATTCACCATTACTTACCAATGGATAAAATGAGACTTGTTATGCCTCCAGCTCTATTTGTTGTATTATGTTATCCAATTGGTAAGTTGGTTTTCTTCCTATTACCATTCTATCCTGCTTGTTCTGGTTTTGCTGGAGGAACTTTAGGTTATATCATGTATGATACAACTCATTATGCTTTACATCATTCAAAATTACCTAAATATCTCCAAGAATTGAAAACTTATCATTTAGAACATCATTATAAAAATTATGAATTAGGTTTTGGTGTTACTAGTAAGTTCTGGGATAGAGTTTTCGGTACCGTTTTGAACCCCGAAGACGTTTATCAAAAGAAAAATTAGTTTTCGATCTCCTTTACGACCCCATCATCCCCTCTCAATTGATTCTTCAACTTATATCTAAAGTTGATGTTTCTTTTTCTGTTTTATTTTTCTTATTTCTATAAAGAGCACGACAATCTCTATTTCCCCTTTTGGCTATGGTTACTTCTTTCATGTATGTTTTTTTGTTTTTCTATATATATCCACCTACCCCACCCCTATTTAATACGTTTATATCAAAACTTTTTTAATAATACTTCTTACGGTATATGAAGAATAAAATGCTGTAACACTGATAAAACTCAAAATATCAACTTAACCTATGCTTGTTAAAAAGATCAAGGGAACCAAAAGGGGCAAAGAATAATCACTAAATTATACTTGAACTGGTTTCCCATTCATACTATTCTCAGTCTCCCTCCCTTTTGGAACTCAACTTATGTCCCTACTAGAATCAGATGAAAGAAACAAAAAAATGATTAAACTTCGAACCTGTGACTTTCGAAATTTTTCAATTAACTATATCCCCTTTTGGAGCCCAATTTTTAAAGTTTGCTTTTTCAAAACCTTTTTTTCAAACCCCGATATTAGACACCAAACTCAAGTGTTTTTTTTTTGATTAAAGCTTCGTTTATCTGCAGTTCTGTTATAGCGATCAATTTTAGGTTATGTGGATCGTAAAGGCCCGACATTGTTGTATCAGATCATCAACAGTTATTAGTTTATAAAGCTATATATTTTCAATCAAATGAGGATCTATAAACTCTAATTTCTAAAGACGCTTTTCATTTAAAGCTATTTTAGCTCCTACAAAGGTCAAAATGCTTCAAATACCTCAAATTCAGCATCTACAATAAACGTATGTCATTTTTATAGTCTTTTCCCTTCAATTTGACTTGAATTTCACCTTTTTTAATGTTTTTCAAGAGGTTAAAGTATTCGCGTTCATTTTGTTTGATCTTGCCTGTTTATCTTAAACCTCTACGTAGACAATTTCATATTTATCTTATAGCTCTTAGTGTAGCCCTTGATGTTCGGTGTATATGGAGCTAGAACTTTTGTTTGTACTCGCCTGATTGGAAATTGATTTGTCGTGGTTAAAAGTTTTATCCAAGCATAACCACTACGTTGCGAATAAACTTTACGATCAAATGATTTGACCGAGACGTGAATAAATCTTATAAGTAGCTATCACAGGTTGGATATTATTTCAAGAAACTTTAGGAACAATGAAACATATGTTTCATTGATTTTTCAATTCGTATTCTGCAACTTTGTTTCTCTGTTAACGTAGTTTAAAATGTCCAAAGAATTTTATTTTGCTGATAGGGACCAATAAGTTTCATAGTTATATTTCCTACAATGGATGCTTATTCTATTGAATGGACGAGGTTAACTTCAACCCGATCGAGAATACGAATATTATCATCATTATCTTACAAAATATACAGTCCTGACATAATCTATTTAAAATGATCATACTATATACACCTCGCATAGTTTATCAGAAGCAACTTTTCAAAAGTGCCATACTTTGATCAAACGTGTATTCATCATCGTCTTCAATAACAACATCATCATCACCTCGATTACCAGCCATAGTTACATCAATAGGGCAATTACTCTCTAGCACTTTCAAGGCAACTTGATATCCTAACACTGTTTCACCCTTTTTCACATCGGTTTCCAAAGACATCTTGATATCATCAGTATCGTCACTATTGGTTTCTAGATCAGGTGCGCTAATTATACAACACCAAGTTTCATGATCATTTACCAAATCAACTGCTTCTTCATCATCTTCATCATCGTTATCATCACCATATTCGTCCTCTTCTTCTTCCCGTTCTTCTTCCTCCTCTTCATTGTCCTCCACATCTATATCGACATCATCGTAACTGCTTAACATCTTACCTTCATGTAGCTGTTGATGATGATGATCTACAAATTCAAATCCATCGGATATTTTGGAATTTCCGTTAGTGACCACTTCAGGTGGATATTCACATGAATTCAAAGATGCAATCCGATTACCACCAAATTTTAACTTTTGCTGTGATTTAGATGATAATTCACCTAAGAGGATTCTTCTTGTACATTTGAAACATTTCAACAATACTAAATTCTTGGTTCCAAATTTTTGCTGTTTTAATTCCCATCCAAATAAAGCAAGTAGTAATATTATTTCATCATATTCATAATTCGTATATTTTTGAAGAATTTTTAATTCTTCTTTTGATACAGCTTTGTTTATTTTCCTTCTATCAAAATTTCTGAAACTTAATATTAGTTCTTTATTACTATTCAAATTGGAAACATTTGAACCAAAGTATTGAGTGATTTCATCAAAATCTCCAAGTTTCCAATAATATGCTCTTTTAATCAAATTAGTATCAAGTCTTGATATTTTCCAAATACAAGTATGATAATGTTCCGATTTGAGTCTTCCAAGGTATGATTCAACAAGACTTGCTCTGAGTTTCAACCATTGTTCTTCAGCTTCATCTTCATCTTCTGATTCAAATAAGCAATTGCTAAATAGATTTAAATCAAGCCCACGTTCACCATCACTACCATTTCTATTATCCAAATTCAATTTCACGAATATAACAGCATTACAAAATTGACAATGTAGTTCATTTCTACGCTTACTATGACATTTCCAACCATTGATACTGCATTCTAATGGTGTTAATATCGGATCCGTTATAGTCCATGTAAGTATATTGAAAGATTTGATTCGTTCATTTAATAGCTCTCGATCAAATGTATCGTATGGTCTCTTGCTAAGTTTAGTCAAAGATGAGTTACTACTACTTCTTCTACGTCCATACCGTTTGTAATTTTTCAATGAACCTTTTGAAGAAGATGATGTTGCTCCCACTGTTGGTGATGTGGATGCTGCTGCTGCTGATGTTGTGGTTGTTGCTGTTGGTGATGTGGCTCTACCTAAAGTCAGACTCTCTATTGAAGAGTTCGATAACCGTCTTTTGAAATATTTAGAGGCAGTTGGACTTGTCCTGCTTTGCGTAATTTGAGATTGTAAATATGCTGCAGCTGCAGATGATGATGTTGGTGAATGAGATAGTAATAAGGATGATGTTGGTTTCTGTGATGGAGAGATCGTTATCGATGATAAGATGTTGACTATTGCACTTGTAGTGGCTGAAGTTGGAGTCTCTGTCATCTTGATATAAATCTGTTTCCAACTATAACTCTAGTATTCAATCACTCTTCAATGATGCCCCTTTTTCAAGTAGAATAATACCTCTTTACAGTTAAACATGCCTTGTCTCTTTAAATAAAATGAGATAAAAATTCGATTATGTAATCTGCTGACTGATCACAAGTCGTGTACCAAAATCAATAAAATTTTCATTTTCATGTTTTCTCCAATTTGCCATCATTTATACTAATTAATGATGTTGATGTTATCTTTATGTTGATACCTTTTCTTCCCCTTTCCTTTCCCTTCTCTCTCTCTCTCTCTCTCTCTCTCTCTCTCTCTCCTTCTCTCCTTCTTTGTAAAAAACCGTCTCTGATCTTTCTTCGCACCTTTCTTGAAGGCAAACCCCCATCTTCACCAAAAGATCAATAAAACTTCCCGACCTCACTTACCTCCAAAACAATGTCTAACCAATTCAAACTAAAATTCTTAGAAGATGCTTTAGAGATCGACGCTTTGAAGTTTGGCTCTTTCACTTTGAAATCCGGCAGACAATCACCATATTTTGTTAATATGGGTTTATTCAGCAGTGGGAAATCTTTAAGTAACTTAGCTTCTGCATATGCTAAAGCAATCATTGATTCAGGTATTGAATTTGATGTTTTATTTGGTCCAGCTTATAAAGGAATCTCATTAGCTGCCATTACAGTTACAAAACTTTATGAAATTGGTGGTGATAAATATGCAAATGTTGGATTTGCATACAATAGAAAGGAAAAGAAAGATCATGGAGAAGGTGGTAGTATTGTTGGAGCTGATATGACTGGTAAAAAAGTTTTAATCATTGATGATGTTATGACTGCTGGTACTGCCATTAATGAAGCTTTTGAAATCATTAGCTCTGTTAATGGTAAAACTGTTGGTTGTATCATTGCTGTTGATAGACAAGAAACTGTCAAAGATTCAGATGTTAGTGCTGTTACTGCAGTTAAACAAAGATATGGCGTTCCTGTTTTATCAATTGTTTCATTTGATGATATCATTGAACAATTGAAAAATGTTTTAACAGAAGAACAGATGTCTGCTGTTTTAGAATACAGAAAGCAATACGTTGTTAACGCTTAAAGAACATGCTTGCATGGAGGGAAAATTCTACAAATAAAAATTACTGATTGAAAAAGAAAAAAAAAGCCACCTAATATTATATTATAAAAGTAATTATTTTTTGTAAGTAAAAATTAAAGAACACTATTTCAAGCTCTAATCCTTTGGATCTTTGTCTTTGGAAGTTTGTTTGTAGGAGTTGAGGTTCCCGATGAACCTTGAGGAGTTGATGGATTTTTGAAGTAAGCACTGGCAGTTTGTGGATTTTTCATTGTCAGTGGAGAATGCAAGGGAACAATAGTATTCATCTTGAAACCTTTCACTCTACTAACTTCCAATGGAGTATAGTTACCATCCATAAGTTCTGGTGGTCCAGGTAGTTCTTTCACCGTTTGTAATGAAGTTTGATGTTGTTTCAAATAATCAGAGATCTTCAACATCAAATCTCTTTTACTCTTCAATGTTGGATGTTGAACTTCACCTTCATATTTCAATCCAACTCTAACACGACCAGAATTACCAAAATCTTGTGGATGTGTCTTTTCAGGTTCTAAAATAGCAGCAAGATTAAACTGTCTGCATGCATCCAAAATAGTTTTCGCCAATGGATTTCTAACACAATTTTTCTTCTTCATTCTTCTACCTTGTTTTTCACTTCTATTTATATCAAAATAACAAGGATATATCAATTGCATGGATTTTAACTCTTTTAATTGTTGTTCCGATAATGAATTATGTGAAACGACATTCTTTCTATCGATAGCAGTATTTGGATCTTGATTCAATCCTGCTGGTGGGAACTGCATGCCCATATTCTTCATCATATCTTCCAGAGGATTAGCCACACCACTAAAACTATTAGATGGTTCTGATCCTTCTGATCTCACAATTGTTGGTTTTGGCTTGGCTGGGGCAATTGGTGTCGTTAAATATGGATCAAATTCAGCAAGATCCATGTCCATGTTATCGATATCATCGATATCTTCAATCTCCTCAAGTTGCGGCATCTTGTTCGATGTTTTATATATACAGAGGAGTTCAAGAAAAGACTTGGTGTACGTCTTTGACTTTAAATCTGTTCATTTTTGTACATAGTCATCCACTTGAAAGCACATCGTCGATCTTCACACAATTTGACGGTGTAAAGATGTGTAACTCAGATTACATAATCAGTAATTTTTCTTTACGAAGCATGTTTTTATACAGTTAGTTTATCGTACACTATCAGACTGTGGTGTTTAATATAGATCACTGTTATTTTGCGGTGGATAGAAGCAGTATAAATGAGTTTGATATGAGCAGCGACGGTTATAGTGAAGAATTGGACGATTCTGATAGCAGCAATGTCTCCGTAAATGATTATGAAGATGCTCAAGCTGAGGCATTCAACACCAACCTTGATATTCCTCTTCCTACCGTATTTTCTAGTGATAGTGGCTCTGGAGATGAATCAAGCGATGATTCTGGGAATTTCACAAGTTCTAGCGATGATGACTCTGAAGGAGATGATGCCAAAGCTGGTAATGAACCTGAAGACATACTGCACGAGGTTGAAAATGATCAGTTTGATGTCATCGCCGAAGACGAAATCTCTAATGGGATAGATGTCACATCGAGCAGTAAAAAACCACAGGGGAAGAAAAAAATATCATACACAGGTATAAGAAAAGAAGCTGTATCGATTATGAAAACCATGGATGATGAGTTTTGTAATGATCTTGCAATTCATTTGTATATGGTTCATATGCTAGATACACAAAATAACTTTGTTGGAAACAAAGAATTCACAGCATGGCCGTTGCCAAAGGATCAAATTCCAATACCTACTGGATCTTTACAGTATTGCGATGAATTGAATCCGGTTCTCACACAGGCTGAGATTAAAGAAAAGCAAAAAGGATTGGTTCAGTATAGTTCATTAGGAAATGATTCAAAAGATCGCCCGGAAAATTATATGCTCGAATTTACTAAAACGTTAACTGATCCTGTGAATGAGCTATCTTTTGAGTTACAAGCAGCATTTCAAAGAGCAATCCATGAAAAAGTTAATGAAGTCAATGAAGAAAATCTGGTGAATGAAAATAAAGAAATCGATTTTGATGAATATTATGAACCTATTATTGATCCTCCAATACAAATGCCTCCACAAGTTAAAAATGAACTATTCTCAAAAATTAACGAACTTATCGATCATCTAATAATACAACGAACGAATAATCTCGAGGACACTCCAGATCTAGCCACCATGATTGATTGGAGTACGATAGCTCAGCTTTGTGAAAAATCAAGACATCGAATCAAATTAGAAAGTCTCTTCAGTATCAACTACCCAAAGGAGAAGTATCCAATATACGATGCTAGAGCTTCAAAACGTTTCAACCGAACTCTTGAAATCCATAATAGAAGAAAGGTATATACTAGAGAAGTGATGAAAGCATATCGACTTTCAATCGCACGTAAGAAAGCAATGCTCAAAAAGCGTAGGCATTTAGTTGAAAGAGAAGATAATTTCTTACAAGTCAAAACTCCAACGCGAAGGGTTTTTCAAACGCAAAAAATGGGTGATATAGCTCAAAAAAAGCTGGAGTCAAAAATCTTGGAAGAATTCAAGAATGATCCTGAAAAGATTAAGGAATGGGAAGAATTCAAAGCATCAATCGGTGAATAAATTCATCAATTGCTTTGATGAGCTTAATTTATGTGTCTTTTTTCCAATTTTTATTTTATTCTTTCAATTCGTATATATTTTGTTATATCATGTAAATTACTTATCAGATATTTCTGGAAAAACCTCCTCCAAGATCTCTTGTAAAATGGTCAACACTATATGTTGATTAAGTAACGGACTTTGAAATATTTGGAACATGGATGTAGCTGCAAATTTGGAATTAGTTCCTCCAAAAACTTTTGAACATGTATCTACCAAAAACGATTCAAATATAAGTTTTGCCTGCTGTTTAGTTTGACTTTTATCAATAATAGATCTTGGAAGTGACCCCTTTCTAAAACTACCCCCAGGCCAAATTGAGTCTTGCAAAGCGGTTAACAGAGTCGATATCGTACTTGTTTGTTTTAATTTTCCTTCAATATTCAACCTAGCTCTCTTCTCGATAGTTCCTCCAAGTAATTGCTGCAATACCAAAATGATAGCACGTCCACGTAACCAAACATTGGAGTTTTTCAACTGGAAAACAGAGATCAATAAATCGCTAATAGGTTTCACAAAGGAAACTGGTTTGCTTGGAGTGTTTGAAAGATCATCGTCAAGACTTGATAATTCCTTTTGCATTTCTAAAGACGAACCATCTGGTTTATCTTTAGCACCATCTGATTGTTTCGAAGGTGAGGCAGAATGTTGGTTTGGCATCAGTATCGGTGCAATGTTAGCTGCTAGTGGTGCATATAGTAGCTGATCAGAGATACTGTTGTACAATCTAGTTGCAACATCAACGGCATTTTTGGTAGTGCTTGGTTTCACATTCTGGAAAGATTCATTCAATTCGATACTGAATACTTCACTTGATAGAAAGTCTCTGAACAGTCTATCCGCACAAACTTCTTTGAGTTGGATTAGTTGCTGGAGGTATGTTTCAAGTTTATGCTGTCTTTCAACAACCAAAGAAGTCTGCTGAAACTTCATCACCATTTTCCTTTTTGGGAAATCAAGATCTGCTGTTCGTGGATACTTAGCTTTCAAATAAAGATTCAATTTGAAGAATTGACTGAATCTTCTAGCAACCATCCAACCAGCAGTAACTATATCCGAGTTTTCACTTGAAAGTTTTTGGACTTCAATAATGTACAAAATGATGTCTTTGTGATCTTCATTACCGTTAATATATGACTGAATCCTAACTTTTGATTTCCCATAAAGACTGTTATCATTCTCTTGAACGATATATTGCTGTTTTTGTAACTCTTTTAATTGTAGCTCTCTCTTCAAACCGATTTTGGACTTGTTAAGAATCTTCAGTTCAGCTACATTATTGGTTAGCTCAGCTTTGGTGATAAGTGGTTCAATAATAATCAACTGCTGGTCTAAACGTTCGATATCTTCAGATAGCTTCTCGATCTCATCTCCTAAATTCAAGTCACCTGGGGCGGCCATTTTCAGCTCTTGTGAAGCATTCATCAGTGACGATATAGACTCGGAACCATTCATGAAACTCTGATCATCATCGATTATAGTGGAACTGTCTTCGTCATCAAATAGTTTTCCTTCAGCCTTGTCTGATTCAACATGATCTGGTGACTCATCGAACAGTCCAGCTCCATTGCTGTCCATTGCACCAAATAAGTCCTTTTGCATCTCTTTGCTAATCAATCGGGAGTTTCGAGGGGTATTAGAGCCTGACCCAGGGCTACTTCCAACTGCATTATTCCCTGCTGAGCTAGGGTCAATGATACTACCACTTTTACTACTATTCAAAGTAGTTGAACTTGAATGATTTAGCAGCAAATCATCTAGCCCTGATAATCCAGTTTGCGAAGTGCTTCTATCGATCAGTTTATCGTTCATGATCTCATTCAATGCATCTTCAACAGCTTTCAAAACAGTATCGCTAACTTTTTGATCATTCTCATCCCCTGAGTCATCCTCCTGATAATTTGCTAATGGATCACCATTTATCTCATCCTCAGTATCATCAGCGTGAACTTCTTTACTTTCTTGCTTCATAAGACGATTCTGTTTTTCCGATGCTAATAAGTTCAAGAAAAAGTGAGATTGTTTGAATGCAACAAAATCGGTCTTTTGCATTCGTTCCAAAACTTGCTTTTGTAACCTCAAGATTGCTTTTCTGGCCCTTCCATAAAGCACAGGATCATCTGGTTTAGTATCGGCAAAACTTGCAACAGCAGTGTAGATTTTAGAGTCTATTCTTAACAGCTTATTGTTGAAAAACTGTTCATAAATGTTTCTAACATCTTCAACTTGGGACAGATCGCAGTTCAAAAACTCATCCGTATCATCATCGTCATCACTATCGCTTGTCTCCTTTATGTATAGATCTTGTAAAGGGTTTCTTATTCCATTGACGGTGAGCCAAAACTGTAGCAATGGAGTACGCTGTCTTTGTTCCATAAATTGCGAAAAAAAATACAAAGAATTTGAATCATGCAACACTCGATTCAAAGTCATATCAAGATTCAAGCTAGGAGGAATCGTAACCGGGTCGTATAAGTCTGTAGGTGAAGCAGATCCTCCCTTGATAGGAATTATAGACAATAGTCTTGCATCTGCCATAGACTTTAATACCTGCAACCTCTTACTGTACACTCTTAAAGCCGAATCTTCTTCGTCATCATCTTGCTCATTTCTCTTTCCTAGTTCCTTCAAAGCCTTATTTATTTGAAGTGAAATAAAATACTTATACTGCTTTAGATTCGCAACAGAGGAGCAATTGTTAATATTTGTAATCATCTTATCAAATGTTGCTGGATCCGTATCAATTTTAAGCTTATTCTTCAAAAGTGGATTCTTTTTGGCATTCTTTGACATTGCTTTTGAAAACTTAGAAGGAGTTCCATCCATCGAGTGCTTATCTAGAACCGTTCTGAATTTCCTAACATTGACTCTATCTTTCATAACGTTCCCTAGTTTGTTTACCACCATCTGGTTATAGAAATCTGGATCGGTAGTCATTGAAACCACCGGGTTCAACACACAGTTCGCCACTAGCTCTCTCAGCAGTATAAATACAGGTGGGGAATTAATCTCATTGCTGTCAACCAAATATGGCAACACTTTTCCTATCTGTGCAGACAACCATCTTTTGATACTCTCTTCTTGGTCAGTACCTTTAAGATTCAAAGCAGGATGTAAATTTGTTTTGCCATAATTGAGAGCAACGGTATAATCCGTGTCATATGTACTTGATAGCGATCTATTCACCACAGTTTTCCTATTTTTTGCCAATTCTTGAGCTAATATAAATTTATCAAAGTGCTCTGTTATTATGGGCGTCAATTTGAAAACAATCAGATCGGTAAAGTCAATGGAATCAAGCCTAACCTCAAGATTCTTTATCACTATCCCTAGTTGTTTTCTCAACTCAAAGATGAATGTTGGATTATCCGTTATACGTTCATACCAGGACTGAACAAAATCTCGAATCACCAATGATATTATATTGTTGATCGTTTCATTAATTAGAAAATTTCCAGGATACAATGGTTCCGTCACATTTGATGTTTCCTGTTCTAATATGGCTATCTCGTTTGCCCAGTTCTCCTTTGATGTGAATGCCATTCGCTTGAACTTTCTGCGCAACTTTTGGGCTTCAATTACCATATCATCTCCACTATATAGAGACGGCCCTCTAAATGACTCGTAAACCATGAAAAGCAACGGTATCAGCAATCCAACACAAATGTAGAAGAAGTTGACAAACAACTTGAGACAGATATAAATAGCCAAACAACCTACAGATATGCAGAGTAAGAGGTGAGAGTTGGGATCTGAAAACCCCAATAGTGTCGACGTTACTTGACTCATTGATAATGCCGGAATCCAGGTCCTCTAATGTTGAATATAAATGGTGATATCCTCCCAGCTTATAGTAGGTTTCTTGTAAAGTCGTCTCCACAAACTTTTGTTTTCATTTTCATATTTTGTTCCAACCGTTGAGCCTCATTGCCTCTCATAATACCCTTAGTTTATTACTGATTTTCATCATCATTCCCCTGCGATTTTTCTTTTACTGGTCTTAAGATAGAATACAGTGTCATATCACGAGATCGTCACAAGTTTAGATTAATATAGTAAAGATAAAATAAGAAAAGCGGTATTAATCGGAGTCCTGTTCACCTGTTTGGATGAATTGCTCCATGTTTTTCTTCAGCACAGCACTGGTGATCCGACTACGCAAGTCACTCTCGGGTGTTTCTTTCGCACGAATCGTTTCTTCAATTTCGTCGGTTG
This sequence comes from Ogataea arabinofermentans, assembly GCA_001661425.1. Lineage (NCBI taxonomy): Eukaryota > Fungi > Ascomycota > Pichiomycetes > Pichiales > Pichiaceae > Ogataea > Ogataea arabinofermentans. Next base: position 908,745 of record KV453849.1, read on the forward strand.
AAGTAGATTCTGTTGAGTGCTCATCTTTCATTTGCAAAATATCAGGGAAAAGGGAAACATCAGATAAGTTAGGCAATTTCTCATGATCGCTGAATCCAGACTCCACAGACACAGAAGAGGAAGCTCTGGATAGGGCCCTGGAACAAGATCTTGACCTCGATCTCGAACGTGAACGAGAAATGGATCTTGAACGCGTTGATATTTCTTGTTGTTCCTTTTCGAGCTGGCTGTGTATCAATTCAAGGTTATTAGTATTGAATTTTGGGAAAACTCGAGGTCCCAACTCGTTCACAACTTTGGTCACTTCTAACGTCAACCTTTCTTTTTCCTTTTTCAATTCCATCAACTCCCTTGAGCTTGATCCCAAGTTGATTATCAATGGTTTCAATGACTTGAATATATCCATGCCAACCTCACCCATACGGAAAGCAGCATACGTAGTGGACACTAGTAGAGCCCAACAAAATGCAAACACTACCACCTTGAACTTCAAAAAGCTCAACCAATTGGGTATCAAATCATACTTTAGCACTAATGAAGTTCCGATAAGAGAGTAAGTCAGATATAGAATTGGAGCCACCACCAAAGCTATAAGAACTTTCCATGAGCCTAAAACATCAATAGCCTTGATTTTCACGGCTGAGCCAGCTAATGCTTCTCTTTGCTTCTTCTTCGAGATGATCTTACAAGCAATGAAAACCGGAGAAAATAGTATTGTGCCAGGCAAACTTAACACCACAAGGAATAGTAGCTCAACAATTCTTTTAATCAATAGTAGCAATGAGGCATAAACGTTTCTGGAAGCACTGTCAACTTGATAATATTTCAAGCCTAAATAGCCTAACTGCTTGTTGAATAGCATCACGGATTGCTTCAAATGCTGAATTTCAGGATCATCCTTGAATTTACTATATCCAATTGATAGATTACGGTTCATCTCTACAACTAAAGGGAGAGGAACGGGTCTTCTTGGATAAGAATAAAGTCTACGAGCCGTTTGAATCACTTGTAAAGTCTCGTAATCTGGACTTTGTACTGTCACTGACTTCAAAGAGGTTGTGATCCTCTCCATCAATTGGTCAACACATTTTCTTGAATTCTCTTTGTATTTCAAACCATCTTTCTCGCCAACAACAATTGGTGAACCGAATTCCAAAACTGCTCTCGATCTGAATTTGTGAGGATGGAAGTAGTTCATGCCACATGGCACAATACTGATATCTATACCCGGATACTCAGCAGCTGCACCTAATGCCATTATACCAACTCCGGGTTTCAAAGGTAGTAGTTCTGTTCTATCGTGAGAGCCACCTTCACTTGCAATAGCAATCAATCCACCAGTATGCAAATGATCGAAAACGTTTTTGAACAACAAACCATTATCAACTTTCTTTGCCGATTTGTATGCAGTTCCATTTTTCATCAGTTCAATGGCTTTTGATTTTTGGAATGGTTTAGCTATTTTGAATTCAGTGTCATTGATAATTTCACTGATCTTTGCATTTCCCGAGCTTTTTGGTAATCCAATTAACCCTTTAACTTCCAAATCACGTGTGAACATGGTTCCTTCACCTATTATTGTAACTTCATCGGTTGGATAGTTCTTGTACCTAATAGTACCTTGTTTTGGCTCCAGCATATCTTGAGCTCTTTCGACTGGTATGGCACCAGCCCATTTACTAATAGCACCGATGACCTTTCTCTTGAACGAGACAGCAGCTTCAATGAAAGAAGTTCTTCTTCCAGTCAAGTTGTATATTATCATTGTCGTCAACGCAGCATCCAGAAACTGATTTGCATGGGGAGCAATGACCACAATTGTAGGTCCTGAAGTTGGCACATTATAAGAGCCTCTTATGGAAACCTCACGGAAAAAAATGTCAGTGACAATTTGAAGAAACCATATAAACAGCTCATAAGAAAAGTTGGAAGAAGATGACTGTAGCATTTCCCAATTACTGATCCTGATTATGTGAACCTCCACTACGGAAAGTGTCAACACTAGCAGTTGATACTGCACTTAATTATATCAAAGTGAGAAGAGTCATGAAAATGGCTTTGTAAAAATATCATCTCTGCACCAGGCTCTCGAAGGATCCATTTTGCTTCATTGTTCCACTTGGGGCTTTTCAAAGTGACAAAGCCTGCTCGGGCACTGGGAATAAACGAAAACCGACACAACCTAGGTATATTCACCTGTCATATAGCGCTATACGAAGTACTTCACATCGATAAGGTCTACTTTTCTTTTCTGTCCTGGGTAGAACTTAACTGTTCCAAATTTCTTTGCCTCTGTGAGTGACTCAAACCCTGCAACACAAGGCATACTGAAAAATCGCTATCTTCCACTTGACTATTACTGAGAAATCATCAGTGTCTGCCATCTTTAAACAAGTTTTACTATTCAGAACGCTTCAAGAACAAACCTACCCTTGATATTACTCCATTACGATTATGAGATTGACGAGATATATACTGCCCAGCCGAATGTGTGGCTCAAGTTCATCTCAGAGTCGATCGATATCGAGCTCAATGAAAACTATACTACTGATACTAATGCTAATGACATGTGTATCGTCTTTTAGGTATAAGCGCGATTCCAAAGATAGTATAAAAACGATAAATGGCTTCAATAACGAAAATAATAATGATAATAACAATTACAACAACCCTGACGACTACATTAATGATATACACGATAATTCACAACTTCCCTATAACGATCCGGATGAACAGACTTGTAGCAAAGCAAGCAAGACATTTGATGCCGAAAGCATGCTTTCTAGGTCCTTGGATACATTTGAAGTCACAAACCTACTCCTCTCATCAGATATAGAAGGTAATTTACATGCATTGAACAGAAATACAGGTGAGCTAGTATGGACTTTACTTGGTAACGATCCTTTGGTTTCTATTGTATCTGATGAAGAAGAATCTCGCGGCATTTCAACCACTGAAACGTCCTATCATTCTACAGCTTCAGACTTGACTTCATCCATTGTGATCGCTCATGATCATACTAAAGCAACGACGTTAGATAGTGATCAAACTGAAAGCTCTGATTCTACCAATAATAAAAGAATGTCAACCCAAATGGTTTGGATGATTGAGCCTTTTGCTGATGGATCGATTTATTATTTCACTGAACAAGATGGACTACAAAAACTACCAACTTCAATAAAACAATTGGTTCAAAAATCACCTTTTTCAGTTGGTGATGATTTCATGTATACCGGTATCAAAAGATCGGGCATTGTGAAAATTGATGCTAGAACAGGTGAACTCATTGAGTCGTTTGGATTGCCTAATAGCTTGCTAGATGAAGGAACTACTGCTGTTGTTGAAGAACTACTGGTAGTTGATGATGAAGACGGGGATCGCAATCAGTCGTCTTATCCTATTGAGGATGAAAGCTCTGGAAGTGATGTGCCAACGATACTGTTGGGTAAAACTACATACGAGCTATCAATCCATTCCAAAAACGGAACCTCCTGGAATATCACATATTCATCATGGGGACCAAACAATTTACATGCTAAGCTAGTTGAGCAAAACTTTGAATCGATCGACAACTTGTATATTCAACCATTCCATGACAACTCACTACTAGCGCTTGATGCTGAAACGAAATCAGTTAAATGGGTCTCCTCGTTACCATTCGTTACGGTAAATGTTTTTGACGTATTTTTAGATAGGGATGACTATGAAGATCATCAATCACAATTCATTGTGATACCTCACCCATTGAACAGCAGACCAGCACTTCCCAATTCATTTAGTTCTTCTTCTGATTCGAAATCAACCTTTATTGACAGAACAAATGAAGGGTCATGGTTCGCCATGTCCGAATACAACTATCCATCTTTGGTGAAATCTGCCCCGCTTGCCAAATATATCACTCAAAAACGATGGAGATCATCACAAGTTTTACAAAATCCGGAGTTATTAGCTATGTCAATCAGTGGAGTTCATGATGGGTCTTTGAAATTACAACTGGATGAGCAGCGTGAAAAGGAACGTCTCTCAGGTGGTGTTGGTGCTGGTGCCGGATCTGTAAATAGTGTTGATGTCTATGATCCAGCTCGGTTCCCAACAACGGTGATTCCTACTGGTATGATGTTAAACTTGGAGGACCCAAGATATAGAGGTGAGAGAGGTCGTCATGGAGGTCAATATAGAGGTAAGAATTCTATTAATTCTGGTCGATTAGGCTTACCCGAAGCTGATTCAAGTGAGCAGCATTACTTAATCGATTCACAATATCCCCCATATGGTGATATTGGTGATCCCACCTCCACTTCCAAAGTGGCTCCTCTTACGAAGTTGATCTTCCGAGCTTTTGAGAATGTTCTTGTTACAATTTTAGGTATTGCCATTGTTGCAATTATGTCAAGATTAGGCTTGGTGCCTCCTCTGACGCAAATATTGAGTAGATTTGGACTTTTCAAGAGAACTCAAAGTGCTGTTGAATTGGTTGATCTGTTGCTCAAGGATGATGTTGTTGAACTGGAAAAAAGTTTTGATCTGATTAAGAAAGAGCGATTCGGTGGTGACTATCAAAAGAGAAATAAAGAAGGTCAAACTGGTAATGGTACCAGTGATATTGGCCTAGATGGAACTGTGACTATTGATGGCGAGCATAATGATATTTCGGACGATGATCATAAATCAAAAAAAAAGGTCACCATTAGTGATTCTGTAACAATTTTGAGCAAAATTGAATCTGTATCTGACTCACCAATTTCATCTAACTCATCGTCTTACTCAATGGTTAAATCTGAAGGTTTTAGCTCATCAGTTGCTGATGATCAGAAACTGATAGAGGAAGATTTATTAATGAATAGTCAACAACAACCAAAGAAGCGTAAGCGTGGCTCCAGAGGCGGGAAGAAGAATAAGAAGAAAGATTCGACAGTTATTACGAATGCAGATGAAAACAATGTTGATATGACCTACACCACCACCACTACCACTACCAACAACAACCATGAACCGGTAGTAATGACACTAAGTCAAATTCAAACGGCACCTAGCCAACCTCAAATCATCACGTCAACAACTGTTGCGAATAACAGTTTATCGATCTCAAATGATGTGTTGGGTTATGGTTCGCATGGTACGGTTGTCTTCAAAGGTTCATTTGAAAAACGTCCTGTGGCTGTCAAGAGAATGCTAATCGATTTTTATGATGTTGCGTCACACGAAATTAACCTACTTCAAGAATCAGACGATCATCCTAATGTTGTTCGATACTTTTGTTCTCAACAATCGGATAGGTTCTTATATATTGCTTTGGAATTGTGTGAAGCTTCTCTGGAAGATGTTGTTGAAAACAAAAAAGAAAATTGTGCTCTCATTTCCAAGAATATGGATCCAATAAATGTCTTGTTGCAAATTGCAAATGGTTTAAATCACTTACATAGCTTGAAAATTGTTCATCGTGATATCAAGCCTCAGAACATTCTTGTTGTTCCACCAAAGAAATTGAAAGGTTCCAAATCATCATCCGATTTAACAAATACTGCCGAATTGGAATCTGAGAGAATTGCAGATAATGAATCGCCAATTAGATTATTAATCTCCGATTTTGGTTTGTGTAAGAAGTTGGAACATGATCAATCATCGTTCCGTGCTACAACTGCTCAAGCAGCAGGTACTGCTGGTTGGAGAGCTCCTGAGTTATTAATTGATGATGTGGATGCCAACTCATTAACTTCGGAGACAAACAATACTCACTCATCCTCGATCGGTGAGAATTCAGACCCATTGATCAGTAATAATAGAAGATTAACGAGATCAATTGACATTTTTTCAGCTGGTTGTGTTTTCTACTATGTTTTAACAAGTGGTGCGCATCCATTTGGGGATAGATATTTGAGAGAAGGTAATATAATCAAGGGAGATTATAATCTGGATTTATTAGATAGTCTCAGGGACAGGTTTGAGGCCAAAGACTTGGTTGAATCCATGATTGCTATGGATCCAAACGCCAGACCAGACATGGCATTGATCTTGAAGCATCCGTATTTCTGGAGTATTGAAAAGAAGTTGGAGTTTTTGCTGCGTGTTTCGGATAGATTCGAAGTGGAGAGAAGAGATCCACCTTCTGCGATGTTATTAACGTTGGAAGCAATTGCTACTAACGTGTTAGGCGAGGAAGGGTGGTTTGTGAAATTTGATCCACTGTTCATGGACAATTTGGGTAAATACAGAAAGTACAATACGAACAAATTGATGGATCTGCTGAGAGCCATGAGAAACAAGTACCATCATTATCAAGACATGCCTGCGGCTCTAGCCAAATCGATGTCGCCATTGCCCGATGGGTTCTACTGGTACTTTGTTGGCAAGTTCCCTAACATGCTGATGCAGATCTACAAGCTTGTGGAAAGCAATTTGAAAAACGAAGAGACCTTCCGGTCATTCTTCTAATAGTACGTATATATTAACATACACACATACATACAAACGAAGATACATAAATACTTATTTATAATCAGATCAAACGAACAAGCAACCCCCGCGTAGCGTATTGTGTGTCCCGCACATGAGGCGTGTTAGCAGCAGCAGCAGCAGCAGCAGCAGCAGCCTGGACCAGCAACTACTCCTTTGTAGATTGCCGTCCACTCACTCACTCACTCACCAGTTTGACATCGACAACCACTGTAGAGATTGCTGTCTGTATATGATCCGGCTGCAATTAGGTTTAAAATCAGTTTCTCTTCATATCCACGACTCAATTGTATTAGACTGATTTTTATACTTTCTTTCTTTTCTCTCTTTTGTTTCTTTCAATTCAAATCCAGCGATAAGAACCAACGATAGAGGTAACTGATAAGGACAAAGCAATAATTATCAGACCATCAAGAAAAGAAAAAAAAGTTTACTACTATTATCAGTCATGCCATTGAGTGATAACCTTTCTAAGGAAGAATTGAGATTAAAGGAAGATAGGGAAAAGACCAAGTATTGGAGAAGATGGGGTACGTACGTTTCACAGAGATCATGGGGTCTACCTAGAGAAGATTACACTAGTGATGGTGATGCTTGGCAATTCGATTTCGAAACTTCAAGATCAAGAGTGTACCGTTGGACAGAGGATGGTATTGGTGGTATCTCAGATAATCATCAAAACATCTGTATGACCTTAGCCTTTTGGAATGAAAATGATGATATTTTGAAAGAAAAATTGTTTGGATTGCCTGGAGGTGCATCTGCAAAGAGTGGTAATCATGGTGAGGATGTTAAAGAGATGTATTATTACTTGGATAATACTCCAACACATTCATATGCTAAATTCCTATACAAGTATCCAATTTCAAAATTCCCATATGAGCAATTATATGAAGAAAATTCAAAGAGGGGTAAACTGGATCAAGAGTTTGAAATTACCGATACTGACGCTTTCAAAGACAACAATTATTTCGATATCTTCTTTGAAATGGCTAAAGACGAGGACGATCCAGAGGAGTTGAACTTTAGAATCACAGCCTATAATAGATCACAAGCACCAGCTCCATTGCACCTCATTCCTCAAATCCTATTCAGAAATACCTGGTCTTGGGCTGACAACGATGAAAAATCTCATGCAAAACCCAAACTTTCTAAAGAATATGAAGATTCAAATTACTCAATTAAAGTGGATCATCATAAGCTTGGTGATAGAAGGGTTGTGTTTGCTCCAGCGCCAGGATTGACCGATTCATCAAATGATGTTGAACCAAAATTGTTATTCTGTGACAATGAAACCAATTTCAAAAGATTATATAACGTTGAAAACAAAACAGAATATACCAAGGATGGATTCCATGATTATATCGTTGAGGAGGATGAAACCAAATGTAATCCTGAAAACTTCGGTACGAAAGCATGCGGTTGGTTTGTGTTTGATGAAAATGGAGGTGTTCCTGCAGGTGATTACGTTACCGTTCGTTACAAGTTAACTAAGAAACCGGAAATTGAAATTGATGAAGAAGAGTTTGATCAAGTGTTTGATAATAGAATAGCCGATGCTGATGAGTTTTATTGGAACGTTTCACCACTACCAATTCCTCAAGAGTTACGTAACGTTCAAAGACAAGCTTTTAGTGGGTTACTATGGTCCAAACAATTTTACCATTTCATTCATGATTATTGGTATAAAGGTGATCCAAATTCAGATTTGCCTCCTCAAGTTGGTAGAGCTGATGGTAGAAATAAAGAATGGAAAAACTTATACAATGAAGATATCTTATCGATGCCTGACGATTTTGAATATCCATTCTATTGTTCTTGGGATACTGCATTCCATACTATTCCATTTGCTATGATTGATTGTGATTTTGCTAAAAAACAATTGGACTTACTAACTAGAGAATGGTACATGTCCCCTCAGGGACAAATTCCAGCATATGAATGGAATTTCTCTGATACGAATCCACCTGTTCAAGCATGGGCTGCATTTAGAATTTATAAAATTGAGAAAAGAATGTATGGTGTACAAGATAGAAGTTTCTTAGAAAGAGTTTTCCAAAAGTTCTTAATCAACTTCACATGGTGGGTTAATAGAAAGGATCCTGATGGTAACGGTATCTTTGAAGGTGGGTTCTTAGGGTTAGATAACATCAGTTTGTTTAATAGATCGGAACCTCCAGCAAATGTTGAACTATTCCAATCTGACTCATCTGGTTGGATAGCTTGGTATGCATTAGTCATGATGAACATTGCTTTGGAATTGGCAAAAGAGAACCCTGTTTATGAAGATGTTGCTTCAAAGTTCTTTGAACATTACTTGTTGATTGCAGATGCCATGACTTATTTAACCACCAATGATCACTGTGATCCCGATGGTATTCAAGATCCAACACCAGAATCTTTATGGGATGAAGAAGATCAATTCTTCTACGATAAGATCCATTGGGGTGGCAATAAAACCACATCAATGAAAGTTAGATCTCTTGTTGGTTTGATTCCATTATTTGCTACATCTACACTTGAGCCTGAACTATTGAACAGATTTCCTAATTTCAAAAAGAGATTGAACTGGTTGGTTGAAAACAAGAAAGAACTTGTCGACCGTAATCTTTCATCAATGCAAATCAAGGGTTCCGGAGATCGGTTGTTGTTAGCACTAGTCAACAAAGATCGTCTCACTGCCATCCTACAAAAGTTGTTCGATGAAGGTGAATTCTTATCAGATTATGGTATCAGATCTTTATCCAAGTACCATGAAACGCATCCAGTCTCGATGGACATCAATGGTCAAACCTTCTCCGTCAAATACTTACCAGGAGAATCGGATTCTGGTATGTTTGGAGGTAATTCAAACTGGAGAGGTCCAATCTGGTTCCCAACCAACTTTTTGCTGATTGAATCACTTTTAAGATTCTACCTATACTATGGATCTGACTTAAAAATTGAAGTTCCAAAGGGATCAGGTGATTATTTGAATTTGGCACAAGCTGCAGAAGAGGTCCAACAACGGTTGATCCACTTGTTTATTCCTAACGAGGAAGGTAAGCGTGCTTATCATGGTGAAGGCCAAGAAATTTTTGCAACTGATCCTCATTTCAAAGATTTGGTTAACTTTTATGAGTACTTTGATGGTGATACGGGGCGTGGATTAGGTGCCAAATGGCAATGTGGATGGACGTCATTAGTTGCTAGATTCATTCAAGATGTTGGTGTTTCTACCCGTCCACCAAACACTCCACGTAGACGGAAATCTGCTTATTTGGATGATGATGAAATCAAGAACTATACTCCAAGACCATCTCCTTTCCCTCTATTATCAAGAAGAAAATCGGGTAAATCTTTGCTGAACCTTGCTGCTCATAAATTGGAATTAGATGACAATGAGATGGGTGAAACTAAGATGCCAGGTTTGAGTAGAAGAGGTTCCACCAAGACTGTAGACTCTGATGCTGGTGGTCATGAGATGAATGAAAATTTCCTGAATCAAGTCAGATCTGCAATGTCCAACTATAAAGTCGGACAAGAGCCAGAAGTTCATGATGACGAGCTTGAAACTAGACATTGAGTGTCTTGTTTAAGTCTTCAACGTGAATTCAGTAATCACTTTTACTAATTTTTTATGGCTGAATTTATTTTTTTTATATTTTGTATGCGTATGCCTCTATTCTCTTATTTTGCATTTATATATTGCTTTTCTTTTGCACTTTTACTTAGATTCGAACTGAAACTTTACTAAAAATCATTTAAAAAGCTTTAAAAGTATCGTAAATTTTATAGTTTTCACCATAAGAAGAAGTGGGAAAGAACTGCTAAAAGTAATTGTAATGATAAATCAACGGAATTTGCTTATCAACACCAAAAAGATTAACATGATTAAAACAGCAATTATACCATAAGTAATCATTTTGTTGGTAGCCATACGTCTGGTCATAGACTTTAACGTCTTCAAACTACGATCGACATAAGTATCGGCTTCATTCAAAGTATCTCTTGCATTCAATATTTGCTCTCTTTGCGATCTCAAGTTATCCAGTATACTACTTCCAACGTCTTCTGTCTCTAGAGCGGTCCTCGTTGCATCATGCAATCTTTGCGTAGATCTATCCAACGAGCTGTTAGATGTTAGCAATGTTTGTCTCTGGTTGTAGTCATCTTGTTGATTTGCAGCAGATCCACCAAATAGATTAACACGGTCGTTATCGTCCATGAGAGACTTCAAATCGCTCTTGAGTCTTTCCATATCCTGTTTATAAGTTCTAACTTTGGCATTATAACTAGATCTTTGATGAGTTGCAATCTGTTGGATCTCCAATGTCATTGAGTCCAACAAATCATAGTCATCATCCAGTAACCTTTCTGTCTGTTGCATCAAGGCAATCCGCTTGTTTTGGTCACTTAAACCATATATTTGTTGAATCTTTTGCTGAGCCTCAGAATAAGCCAGCTTGAAATCGGATTCATAAGTATCAAATAAATCGGACATTCTTTGACTATATTGAGTTTCTTAATTGATCTAATATGCTTTTGGCATCAAATCTACTTGAACGGAACGCTAGGCAACAACAACAACCAATTTGTTTGCTTCTTAATACTGGTTACTGTTGCAACTTTGCCTTCCGGTATCCGACGCGTCGATCGTCTGTCTTTCTCTATTTGATAACATTACACCTCTGCACCATGGCGAAATATAAAGCTTACGAAAGCGACTCGGCTTATTGGCCCGCCGAGATTGTAGGCCCGATTCTGTCTTGCACACAGAGCCAGTTCCAGTTTACCGAAGTATTGAAGTTACCAGCACATTCACAATTCAAGGAAAGCCAGCATATAAACAAATAGCTGTATACGATCACTAATAGCATCCTAGCTGCTACAATATAATATTCGGATTGTCCCCCGAACTTCAGCCACGCAGCTTTTTTTTGACTCACAGGCCGCTTTTAAAAAAAAAAATCGCTACCAGCTCGGTGTTTCTGAAACTTTCAGGCAGGTTTGGGCATATTAGTCGTACTATCCGATAGCAGTTCTACCTCGAGCTCTTATTGGAACCACTATATTCAACTTTGAAATCAACATCACTCATTAGGTCATCACATCACATATATATAATTTAGCCATAGACATGTTTGCGAATCTTATTGCCATCAGAGGTCAAGCCACTAGAAGCTTGAAACAGTGTTCTTCAATGAGATCAGTGTTGCCTATACCGATCCGTAGCAATATCGTCAACGTTACCAATCAACTAACTTGCTCTCAGCTATCCAGATCATTCCAAACAAGTAGCATAGCTCTCCATGGTCATCTAAAGAAACCCGTGCCTGGAGAAGAGTTACGCATCACATTCATAACGAAAGATGGGGGTCAAAAAACATTTGAAGTGGCAGAAGGTGACAATATTTTGGATATAGCACAAGCAAACCATGTCGATATGGAAGGTGCTTGTGGAGGATCATGTGCATGCTCAACTTGTCATATCATTGTGGACCCAGAATACTACGATTCAATCCCTGAACCTGATGATGATGAAAATGATATGTTGGATTTGGCATTTGGTTTGACAGAAACAAGTAGATTGGGATGTCAAGTAAACATGACTAAAGAATTAGATGGTATTAGAGTGGCATTGCCAACCATGACTCGTAACTTGCAATCAAGAGATTTCAATAATTGAGTATAAATGACACCTTCCACCAAACATGCAATAGCATTACAAGAGAGGATAGAAATGAGGTGACTGAAGATTGCCCCAACGTGTATATAAAGTTTCATTTGTGATCCAAACTATGGTCAGTTTTTCTTTTTCTTGTTTTTAGTTGTTGTATGCTCCCGAGGTAGATGCATCATTTTCATCGAAAGTTGTATTTTACCTTGGTTGTACTTATCTTTGTCTAGCATAGAAGCTGAACACATCTAGTGACTTTTGCTTTTGTATCTCTGTTTTTCATTAATATTCAATTCTTCTTTTATATCATCAATTCTGGTTACCATCTACAAAGTTGAGTAATATGTAGTAAGTATGCATTTCACTAGTTCCACCATAAAGTCAAACAATAAACCAAAGAGAATCTTACCATTTTCTCTTTGTCAGAGTGATTGTCGACATAATGTATTTCATGAAGTAAATTGTTTGGTATGATACCCATCTATATTTTTAAGGATCAACGTGAGTTTCGTAGCAACAAGTAGATTCCCAACAGTCTAGTTCTACTCAATTTGATCCCTACAATCTGGAAAATTGCAATTTTTCTTGAATGAATCAAAGACCAATGATACCCATGAAACCTAAGATATATATGACCACCTTGCTTCACTTTTTCACCCTTTTACTGTCTCGTAAGTCAACAAACACATACCCGTTCACTCTCTAAACTTTATCTATTTGAATTTACTATTAGCTCTCTTCAATGATAACTCTATAGTATTGAACTTGGGGGGTCAGTCCATTACTTATGAAGATAGTAGGGAATACGGTTGACAATGAAGGGTAAATCTTATCTTTTTCAGTAGAAAGAAACAAAGCTGGTCCATCGTGCGGCTTATTAATATTTTGCCAACTTCACAGATCTATTTCTGCATAAGCCGCTTCCTATTGTTTGCATAGCACTATGTACCCCTCTATGTACCCCAATTTCTTCAAACCATAATCGAAATTGACCTTAAACACTCTTTCTTTAGATAAAAATTGGATTTTATCACTTTTAGTATATCAAACAGTAGCCCTTCTCTCAATGTAAAGACTGGTTAATTTGGAGCTTGAATATAGCAAGGAAAAAGGTCGCTTCTGCACTTTGAAGTTCCCCAAGTTGACTATTTTCGCATATTTATCGAATTCTTGCAGAAAATAGAAAGATTCGTCTCATGGGAACAAGCCGCTATTCGACTCAATCTTTCACTTACAGCTTTATAATTGACAAATTCAATAGAAACAGTCACTAGGTTTTTTGAGTCACAGGCTTTCTCTTTGATTCTCATTTTTTGCAAAGTGAAACTTCGATAGACTAAGGTTTTCATTGATTTATTGTATCTCGATCTAGAGACTAATGCGGATTATGTTTGATATTCTAACGTTGACATTGAAATCGTTCTAGCACTTGATTTCTGGTCATCGAAAACTCATTTCTGATGGTACTCCAAGATATTTCAGGGTCTCTTGAACAGATTTCACCGGGTTATTCCGAATCAACTACCATCAAATTCTTAGAGAAATCCTGGCTTTATTAAGCGTTCCACTTTCTAGGTTCTTTTAAACTGTTTATTGAAACTATCAAATATATTCTATACAGTTACAAATAGTGTTTAGCGTACTTAAATATCAAGGGAGTATTTTGCCACTTCCACTGGAACGTTCAACGAAACTCCAGATGTACTTGTCTTCTTCAACGACAAACTCAAGTTGATGAAGTAAAAGCGGTAGAAGTGGCAACTCATGAAGCTTGGAAGTAAGGTCAAGTTTTTGATACTATTTTGGTCCCAGACCAATTTGATTTTGAATTTAGTACGGTACGAAACCTTATTATCCAACCCTTGGGTCAACTTCCATTTAGGTTGCTCTTTTATGACGAAATCTTTGAATATAGGTAGGTTCTTCTCCAAGAGTTCGAGGTTTGAAATAGATAATAAATCATAGAACAATCTTCTATCTATACCTTTACCTGTATCCTTAGCTAGCGTCTTCAACTCCATCAAGTGATCAGAGAATTTTTGCTTGATGTTAACCAAGGTATGGGTTGATTTCTCTGCAGTTGATAAAAATAGATCCGAGTCCAGTGTGATTGGGATAGGGTAAGGAGATGAAATGGTAAACGATTTCAACATTGGTTTCACAGCACTGATCTCAGGAGGTTTAAAGTTTTTAGATGCAGTGGATGGAGGAATATATTCCAATTCAATTTCCAATTCATTCAGGTATGGATTGGTGGAGTCTGTACTCAAAGCACTATCGTTGTTAGCACCGTTACTCAAAACTGTACCAAGATCCATCTCAGATGTTCTCGAAACAATACTACTCATCGATTCAACGGGCCTCAAATCATTGAAATATGAGGAGCCACCCATAACCATTGGAGAGCTTATAGGGGATAGGGGAAATGATAGTGGGACCTGATTTAAATCGGTAGAAGAATTGTCCTGCGCAATTTTTCTCAAGACTTTAGGAACAATATATTCCAATTTTTTGTTATTGTCTAATCGAGTATTGAAAGATAGCACTCCAACCTCTTCTTCAGATTTGCTGCTCGAAAAACTGAAAGTTTTCTTTTTGGCCTTCAATGGTATCAAAACCTCAGAGATAATGGTGTTACTTTGACTGGTCAATGTTGGTTGACTAACGGTGTTTAGTCGAAGTTGAGTCCTTTTCTTATCATCACCTTGTGTAATTGAATAGTTAGCATAATCAATCACATCCAGTGTCAAATCATTCAATTCTGTATCATCTTGAACCCCAATACTCATCAACTCTTTCCGCTGTCTCAATCTTTTTGAAGTTTCTTGTGCAATCTTGGAAATCTTGGCCAACTGAACGTTTGTGCTCGGTCTTTTGTAAACTGGAGGTGGTTCCATTTCTTTCGCATTTTCTTCTTCTTTTGTTTTCGGTTTGTCTATTGTTGAATCAGATACTGTAGGGGAATAGCTAGGTAACGGAGCGCGTTCAGCAGGAACCAGTCTAATGAAGGATTGGCACTCTTTAATCATAATAAATTTATAGTCATGGGAAGTATCCTTTTGATAAAATTCTTTGTAAACTTCTCTTTTTTTACCAATCAATCTAGCACAAACAGCATATGAAATTGATTTTCCTCTTTCGTTCTGATCATTTAATAGTAAGGGAGATCCAAACTGTTGAAGTCTACCATATCCCAACAATTCATTCATTTCAATCTCATGGCCTCTGTTATTGAAACATTCTTGATCAACACCAAACGAAGGAGGTAGTTTTTCAAAATGTTCTGTCATCTGATGCTCACAAGATTGATCTAGCAACGTCTCAGGTAATCTGAAGTGAAAGAATTTTTTATGCTTTGAACCAGGTTCGATGATTCTAGACTCAGGAAAACCATAAGTTGATCCATCCAGTGAATCAGTTTTCAAAAACCATGGAGTCTTAACATTGGTAGTTGGAATGTATCCTTCATGGTAACATGCTCCAAAGTCAAACATCTTTAGGAAAGTAGACCTCACCAACTTTTTACCAGCAACAGGTACGGTTATAAAGCCTTCCAACGAAACCAGAAACATTTCGAATGGAATAGCAACATCAGAATTATTCTCCACTAAAATCGAACCTGTAACGGTGTCTCCAGGTTGGAATTCTCTCAATGGATTTACTTTCTGTAGTGGTGTAGACATCTCAGGGTAAACTTTAGTAATGCTTATTGAAACCCTTAATGGAGAATTGATCTTCTGAAGTCTGTCTAGATGGTCCAAGATGAGGTTCTCTTTATCATGGGCATATTGTGCTCTGTTCGCTGTCTCTTCATTAGAACTATTCATGGTTGTCGATTCGCTCATAACAGTTGTAGCAGGTGCGGTACTAGTATTTGGGATATTCTGTGAGGATGTTCCCGAAGGGTTGTGACTGATATATGATTCCCTAAGAGCAGTATCGTAGTCAGGTAGATCACTCTTTTCACTCTCCAACTGGCTCAAAGTTCTATTGAGTAGATTGTTGTGGATTTGAAATGTTGGTAAGATATCTTCCAACACCAACACTTCATCGTTTTTAGAAACGAAATAGCTTGTTTGCTCATTCGGCAATGGCGTCAAGTTTTGAGGACGGTAATCCATGCAGTTGTCACATTGACATAATTCGTTCTCCTGGCCGACCGTTGAGCTAGTGACCCCACCCCTACCATTGTGCTTGTTATGTGAGGATGATGATGACATTGGATGTAAATACAACGATGCTAGAAATCAATTACCAGTATGAAGCGAACAAATGGTGAAAGATACACTTAAAAGCCATCTATATAAATACTATATATACAGTAGACAAATTGTTATCAACCCCAAACGAGAAAAAAATCTTAAGCGGCACGGCAATAATAAATCTGAGATGCACATCTTTCACAATTTTGACAGATGAGATTTCTGTGTTTCAAGCGATTTTTTTACCTTAGTTTTGAGGCTGATGTTGATGGTGGTGCTGGTGAGGGGTGAAATTATGATGTGGAGCTCCATACAGCAAAAAAAAAAAATTAAACAACCGTAACAGTTGTTTACAAGTTTAACGACCGAGGAGAGGATTGAACTCTCGATCTTGCGATTAACAGTCGCATGCCTTAACCAGCTTGGCCACTCAGCCCGTTTTATGACTTTTTTGGAGCTTCTAAAAATTTATTCAATTACGTCCAATCTGCGGCTTTTTATTTGGAATTTTTCAGTTTTTCCTCCAGTGAACTTACTCTCCCTGCTGGAACTTCAGCTACTAACTGAAGCTTTGTCTGAAATACTCAGAAAACTCACCACAAGAGCTAAACTAGGAATATTTGATTTGAGGGTAAAGTAATGAGATATACAGTCACAAATCTCATACGAAATTTGTTATGCTACTCAGCCGATCTGCTTTTTTAAATAAGTAAAAATATTCTCGATGAGGATAAATTCTTCGCCCATTAAATAGAGCAATCATCCTGATAGAAGCTATGTATGCTATATCTTTATATGATCTACTTATCCCTATCAGCGTAACGTGTGACCGTTAGGAAAGTTGGTTTATTTATCTTTTGATAATGATAATAATAATAATAATATTTTGATTGCTTATTATTATTATTCTTATTATTATGCTAGCTGTTCACGTTGGGTAACCTTATTTGAGCCATCACAAAGTAATGATCCAAATGATTTCAGATTCACAACAAACTTTTTGAAGGTCATCCCATGGGATTAGTAAGTTTCATAGTTATATATCCTACATGAATACCATCAGGATGACTGTTCCATTGATTGGTCGAAGGTTCCCTCAATCTCATCGAAAATATATTTATCATTATTACTATGACTAAATGAATGAGCCAATCTCGATAACAGCTACTCTTCATCTGAGTTTGAATTTGTCAACTATGTTGCCTGTAATTTTTGAAAAGAAGATCAAACATTTCGCATATCATCTTGATGACGAGAAGTTTGACATGGTTCTGTTGTTGATAATTTGCTACCCTTTCCTTATTGTCACCTCACTAAAAGAAGCTCTTGCTTATATCCCTCTGATTCCACTTTTTATGACTACATATATGTACTCACAATCACCACCAACTCAAAACAGTTGGTGAATGGTACAAAAGCACTTTTGAGCAGTACACTTGCTATTTAGCTAACTTTGTTCCCAGATATACAATTACGGACAGAGCTACACGCACTTTGGCAGAGCAGCATGTACGTATATGAGTATGATCCAATATGTAGTCCTGACATATCGGTTAATGATGATAGCGGCACATGAGCATTAAAAAGATAATAGCCTCTTTCACAGAAGTAAACCTGCAGAAGCCGTCTTTCAGTATTCATAATACCCTATGGGCCCCTCCATATACCCCTCTTCCTTGAAACCTTAGTTGAAAATTTCCTGAGTTTCAAAAGTTTTTATAATTCGGGCAAGATGAAACTACCATAATGTAGCCTGATGCTCAACTTGAAAGTCACCAAAATTCGAGCCAAAACAAAAAGAGATTAGATGCTGTTTTGGCATGTTTTAGCAGTTTTGAGCTCCATATTTGGTCGTTGCTGCAGTTCTTGTTGGAACTCGCATAAAATAGAAGTATCTTGTACCATAGTAACAAGCCGTCATGAGATCCAATGTAATAACTAGCTGTAGTCTCTAAGATATCATGCATATTGATTAATGCTTTTATTCAAGCTCTGGGCTTGAACATGTTGATACATCATCATTGGACGCTCGTTCCATTCTTCACCTGCATATTAATAGGCCTTAGGCTGAGGAACAATCTATCACTATTCAATGCAATAACGCTTTCAGTAACGTAGCTTGTTTGTAGCTAATGATTGATGCAAACTTATCAACATAATTTTCTTCCCCAGTAAATTCTCTTTATCACCAAACTAAGCTTGACCTTCTCCATAGTCGAAAATACATGCATGACAGCTTGAGTATCTATCAGAACGTAAACGGTCTTTCTTATCTTTCAAAACAAGGGAACGCCTAACGAAAGCTAACAGCCGAGTGTACTGCTTATGCAATGTTGCTACAGCCATCTTTGATATACACATCGCAATTTCAACCTTTAAAGAATCACCCCCTTTTTGGTAATGGTTCATTTGGTTCATTTTAGTGATCTAGTTGACTTCATAATTTCTATTATTCTTTGAGGTCCATCCCAACTTTTTGATGTTAGATATCATCATGATCTAGCTCTGGAAACGAAAATAAACTCTTTTACCCTCATTCAACCCAAAAATAAGCTACATAATATGTAGCTGACATATATACCCTCGGTCATTTTATAGTACGACTATACTGATTTCATAAAAGCGACAAAGCTGTATTCCACTGACACAACTGACAAGTTGGTCTACAACTGCCCCTTCATATGTTTTTGGCTTCTAAGTAATGTCGTGTTCCTTCACATGAACGTCTAAGCAACGTTATGTCCGTCCAGGTGGGCGACGAGGTGATGTTGTGCCACTCTTACTGCCGATGAGTTGCAATTGAACAATTCTATCTTTGTAGCCAGTATGCATTTTTGTTGAGTGTAAATTGGGTGAGACAAGTGATGTAGTCAAATATCACCTTTGTAACCGTAATAGGAAAAGTAATTGTATTCGCTCGTTTATTCTGCATAAATCAATTGAACAACAGGAAACTTTCAACTCTTGCTGAGAATAAGAAACATTTGAGATTCTCAAAGTAACTCAGTTTTCCTGGTTTAGGTATATCAGTAACGATCTTGAAACCTTCGTAAAGATAATGTAATTGAATTTCATCTTGACTTGATTGCTTATATACATCTCGGCAGAGAGTCACCAACATCAAGCTCAATTTTTCTGTTGAGTTTCCTTCTTCTAGTAACTTTTCTATAGCTAAGCTCCTTCGTATGTTTTTCTTCCTTGCTCTTGGCTACCATTACTACCTTTAATCGACAATGTTCTTCTCTCTTTCAAAATTACACTTACAGCTTACTTAATACGGTTGCTCGTAGTTCTATTGAGCTCGAACACACTGCTGACTATTGACCGTACCTGTATATATCAAATGCTGCCTGAAATCACTAGACCGTGCTACCAACCCGGCTGTGCAACATTCATAGCAAACTCAGCCACATACCACTAATTATGGCGGTGCAAAACATAGTTAATGTGCCATATAGAATATATAACATGAAAAATCCCGAGATCAAACCTTGAATAGACCAACTTTCGTATCAAGAGAACCCACCAGGAATCAATTTTTATATAATGGCGATGAAGCTTAAGTGGCCCATACTTGGGATTGTTGTATGTATGACCGTGGAATGAATTGCTCTGCATCGTCACATATGAACTTCAGAGACTAACATATGAGGGACTTTGACTTTTAGATACCGGTGCTTATAATTGGGTTCATTTCCACAACAACATCGTATGTCCTATTCATAAACAACAAGTCAACAACTACACAAGTAGTTTACCTCTTGACAGCATGCATACTTTGGCTATCTTACTATCTAGCAGTGATGGTGCCCCCTGGATCACCTCCTTCAAATTATACAGTTATCAAAGATGCAAACCCACAGATCATGTGGTACAAGTACTGCACCAAATGTAAGATATACAAGCCAGAAAGATGCCATCATTGCAAGGTGTGCAAAAGATGCGTATTGAAGATGGATCATCACTGCCCTTTCACGTTAAATTGTGTTGGATACTATAACCTAGCTCATTTTGTTAGATTCTTATCGTGGATTGTTTTTGGCACAATGTTAACTATGTATCATCTAGTGATGAGAATGGTTGACTACTATGATGATAGGAATCTACCTCATTATCTAATAAGTAAAACAGAGGTGACTCTAGTTTTACTAAGCTTTATTTTGAATTTTTTGGTGTTGGTCACTATATCATTATTATTAATGCGTACGATACATAACTTGGTGTATAACAGAACAACCATAGAAGGTTGGGAACAAGAAAAAGTTGAAACTCAAATTCATACAGAACGATTCTGGAGAAGAGTTAGGTCAAACTATCAGAGGCTTCATGGTAGACCACTTCCTACATTAACATCATGGGTTACAAACTATAAGACTTTAAGAGCAAACGATATCATTCCTGCTAACTTTTGCTATGACGATATCGTTTTCCCATACACTTTGAACTCAATTCTTCAAAACTTGGAGTTGGGCCTTGGTGATATTTCAACGTGGATATGGCCTTGGGGTTCACCTAATGGTGATGGGATTAATTTTGCTAAGAATACTGAAGATGAAGATCAATTGAACTTGCCTTGGCCACCAGACGGATCCGATCGCCTTGAAATTGCTGAATTTCAACAAGAAATATCAAAGACCTCTGATGGTGAGGAAGAAGTTGTTACTGAGAAGTGGGCCAACTTTTTGGGAGAGACTTTAGATGATTTTGGAGTTGACTTAGAAACTGAGTCATATGAGCTGCCCAAACTCAAGTGAAAATCAACATGCATTCTTTTTATTCATTCCTTCTATAAAATCCAATTGCTTGGCTTCAATTTAATTCGATTCGAAACAAAGTATGTACTTTTGATATTTAAAAAAGCTCGCAAGTCGGAATAACAAACTTTAAAAAAACAAACACAATTACCTTAAGGTTGAAATAAAACTTATAAGAAAAAACACAGTAGCAAAAATAACTGAGAACAAACAAAACAAAAAGTAGTAAAAATCAAAACAGTATCAGTAACAAAACAACGAGTAAAAATTACAAACTGCACATAAAGCACAGGTATAGAAATATAAAAAGTTGAACAAAAAAACACAGGTATAACAGTGGTTACACCACCAAGAGGAATATTAAAGATCACTCTTGAATCTTGGTCTCATCAACGGTTTCGTTTTGAGGTATCGTAGAATCGGCATCGACTGTTATTTCAGCAGCGTTCAAAACGTTATCGGTTTTCACCTGGGATTCCGCAGCATCTGGGTCTGCGTCATCAGCATTGGTCACATCATCATTTTTGGTAGTATCAGCATTAGCAGGCTCAACAATAGCAGCAATAGTGGATTCGGCTTTAGCCTCAACTGGTGCATCCATGGTTAAATCTGGAGCTGCATCAACTGTAACGTATGCCTCGGTAGTTGCATCTGCATCAACTGTTGCATCTGCAGTATCATTTGGTGCGGTAGCAACATGACTGGCAGAGGTAGTAGTGACAGGAACAGCAAATGTTGGCTTTTTCTCAGCATTAAGACCACCGACATTTGGAGAAGGATCAACAGGTAGTGCTTCAGAGTTGGCAACAGGAGACTTAGCAGCCAAAGCAGCCTCAGAAGCAGCAGCAGCAGTGGCAGCAGCAGCAGCTTCTTCTTCTTCCTTCTGTTTTTGCTCTTCTTCTTTCTTCTTTGCTAACACCTCATCAAAGTTCAAGTAATCCAAAGGACCTTTTTCCAACCAAGTTTCGAATTTCTCTTTCAACAGTTCAGCGGATTCTTCATCCAAATCTTTAGCAAATCCATATTCACCATCTAAAGTTGACTTCAAAGCTTTCAATTTTGAAGTCTTAACATTTTTCTTTGTAGAAGCTTTCTTTTCTTGGAACAATGAATTTCTAACAAAGATATCATAGGATCCTGGCTCAAAGATTAATCTATAGGTATCCAAGTCAATCTTAACTTTCAGATTGGACTCTGAATAACCATCGATTTCATCTTCATTCTCTTCTTCTTCTTCAACACTAGATTTCAAGAATGGTAAATGAATTGAAGATGGTTCGATACCTTCTGTCGGATGAGACATCGAATAACTTGTCAGATAGTAGTTCCATTTCTCCAAATCACTCTTTGAATCATCTCTAATCGTTAAATCTTCCAGAGCCAAAAATGTAATACTAGCTTCATTCTTCTTTTTATTGAATGTGATTTTGAACATATTTTCATCTGCATTCATGAAGCTTCTAACTTGCATTCTGTACAAGATTTGATCTTTAGCACTAGTACTTAAACTATTACGATCCTTTTCCATCAATAAGAAGATCTCTGAACATTTGGAATCACTAACAACTGTATGACAATGTTTAACCAAACTTTGGATAACTTTGTCAATGGTGAACAATTTGAAAGCATTGTTTCTGAAACCTTGACGTAACGTTTCTTCAAAGTTATTTTGTTCAACTGATCCATCGATTAATTTTACACATAGATCTAAAGTTTCGTTGTAGGAGTCTTCACCCTTGATGTCAATGTTCAATTCCTCCAATTGATGATTAATCAAGCCCAAATCTTTAGCAAATGTGGTTTCCTTTCTAGAGCGAATCTCTTTATTAGCCTCAGGGGCCATCTTCTTGATCTCCAACAGTCTTTCATACACTTTAGTCAACAGCCTATAAAACACGTAAATTTGTGTATTACAGAACAAGTTGAACTCAGACCTTTCATCTCCCACTGGCTTGACAGCTATCTCATTGGTAATCCAGTTAGCTTGAGCTCTTTCAACTTCTTCGTTCAAGCTTTCTTCTTGATGAGTATGTAAAGAATTATTAGCAGATTCACTCATTGAATCAGATTCAGAATCAATACCAATTTTCTTAGATCTCTTGGCTTTTCTCAAAACATCTTTTAACAGATCAGTTTCTCTAGATCTTTTTTTAGCTTGTGACAAAGTAGGAACAGGTATCACAATTTCTTTTTCTTCAATTTGATCTTCTTCAGATTCCTTTTCAGTACCAACAAATCTAGCCTTTAATGATTTTTCAACGAAGTTAGAATCCAAAAAGAAGAATTTAATCAAAAATGATTTTAAGAAACTTTCCATCTTATCTTTATCATATTGTGAATAAGTTTGATTATTTAAAAGGAAAACATTCACCAACTTTAAGATATCCATGAAAACATCATAATCTTCATATGAATAGTCTAATTGAGATTGAGGAGTTGGCATCAATGGATGAATCTTCTTTTGAACTTGTTCTTGTTTGATGGTAGATATCTCACTAACAAGTTGTTTATTAGTTAGAAGTTTCTTATCAATCTGCTTGAAGGTCAAACCCAGGTGATCTAAGGATTTATAGAAAGCTTTTTGCTCCAATTCTCTCCAAAGTTTGTTCCATTCTCTATGTGCTCTTTTCCATTCCTCATCTTTTTGCTTTAATCTTTTCAAGATAACAGGAACAGCAACAGCTGGATTTTCATGCAAGGCTTCAATCACTTCAAAACCTCTATCTTTATCGTATATTTTTCTAATAACTTTTTTGTAAATAGTCAAAGAAGTATGACCCAAACCAGGTGGTAATTTGAATCTAGCCTTTTCTTCAGGTGACATATTTGCCAATCTATTTGATATAGTTTCCAAAGTTTGAATAGTTCTTAAATTTGCCTCCATGTAGAAATCATATTCATGTCTTTCTTCCTCAATTCTAAACAAGATATCTTCATATTGATTCTTACGATGAGCAATGAAACCAGACTCTTCGGAGGCCCAAACAGGATGACCTGCCCATTCATCATTCAAAACTTCCCAGCACATTTCATCTCTACCAGAACATGGCATATATGTTTGGGATTTAGGTAAGAGCCTATAAGAAGGCCCACACGCTTTACACATCATCAAATCCAATTGTTGTTTCTTGATACTGATATTTTCAATATGTAGTGGTTTCTCTTCATATCCAACAAAGTTTTTGAACCAATCAAACAGATCAGGGAACGGACCAATAAAACTTTCCACTTTTTCAACCAAAGTGGCCTTATCAATCACTTCACTCGAGAATAGTCTCAAGAACTTTAAGAATTCGCTATAAACTTGCTTGTTACCAACAGCTTTTTTGACCTTATCGAAGAAAGTAATTTCATCCGTAAGGTCAGTTTCGGTAGTATTAGGATAAACTGGCTCAGGGACACCTGGCAACAAAGATGGATTTTCCTCTTTACGTCTTTTTGGTAAAGCAGAACCACGTAAGTTGGAGACAGGTGGTTCATCGAATGGTTGAACTTGACCTTGTAGTGAAACTGATTGATGTCTCTGAGGAACCTGCTGTATACCAACTTGCTGTTGTTGCTGTGGTTGCTGTAGCTGTTGCTGAGGCTGCGTAACTTGAGCAGGTTGTTGATTTTGCATAGCTTGTGCTTGTTGACTAGCAGCAGACTTCTTTTTCTTTTCCTTCACAAGAACAGATGGTGCTGGTGGTGTAATGCCAGGTTGACCAAAAGTTGGAGGTTGGAAGTTACCAACGGGTGGCAGTTGAACATTGTTTTGTGACTGCATTTGCTGTGGACCCATTTGAGATGGATTCTGTTGAGGATAGATATGGTTATAACCATATTCACCCATCTGTTGTGGACTCTGTTGCATCATTCCTTGTGGTTGATCACGAACAGAATTTGTATCTGGCATAAACAGCTTGAAATCTTCGAGCAAGTCCGGAGCATCTCTGAACAACACTGAAATTTCTCTATAAACCTCATCAATTGGCTTGATACCCTTTTGATACATTTGCAAGTTTTCTAGGAAGTGCTTGTAAATGTCAGGCTCATTAGCATATCTTTGTTTGATTTTGTTGACATAATTAATGGCTTGATCAAACTCAGCAGGTGAACCTTGTTTCATCTCATGTTGTGCTTGACTAGGTGGTGCTTGTTGCGACGATTGTGGAGATGCTTGAAGTTGGGGCTGTTGGCCTGGGTAATATTGTTGACCTTGTGCACCATTATTCATCATCTGATAAGGTTGTTGCTGTGGTTGTTGTTGTTGTTGTTGTTGTTGCTGCTGCTGCTGCTGTTGTTGTTGTTGTTGTTGTTGTTGTTGTTGCTGTTGTTGTTGTTGATGTGGATGCTGTTGTTGATGCTGCTGTTGTTGTTGTTGTTGTTGTTGTTGTTGAGCATATGCATAGCTATCCATAGCTTGCCTTTGCTGTTGCTGCAATGCTTGTTGTTGAGCATCATATGGAGCAGGACCAGGATCTTGTCTTATGGTCTTTCCCATTGGGGTAGTAACAATAATAGTATTTGGATCAGCAGACGAACATTCGATTGAGAAACCTTGAGGTAGGAAAGTATTGAATCCATCAATCAATTTCGGATGACCTCTGAACAAGGTTGATACCCTTTCAA
The DNA here is from genome assembly GCA_001661425.1 of Ogataea arabinofermentans. Lineage (NCBI taxonomy): Eukaryota > Fungi > Ascomycota > Pichiomycetes > Pichiales > Pichiaceae > Ogataea > Ogataea arabinofermentans. The sequence continues at coordinate 934,424 of KV453849.1, forward strand.
TAACGCCAGGAGTATCGATGCTATATAAATGAAAGAAAATTATGTTAGTAAATGCACGGATTTTTTTTATATCCGATGTCCCGAGATCAAACTCAAATCGACGCGACGATCTGAAAGTGAGTGTGAGCTGCCAAAGTTTTTCGGCGGGCACGCACGCTGATTGGGTTGGAGACTAACAGAGATAGAGAGGGTATTGATACGTACTTTTGACTCTTGAAATCCTTCATGATATCCAAAAAGTTGTTATAAACATCCGTTTGATTTTGGAATTGAATCTTAACTTGATCTAAATAAGACAATGCATCTTTGACATTCAACGGTCTGTAGGATTGAGCAGCTGCAACGGCAGCTGCAGCATGCTGTTGTTGCACAGCTTGCACAGCTTGCACTGCTTGTTGAGCTTGTTGTTGAACAGCTTGCTCTGAACTTCTTTGTTGCATAGTATTACTCAGCATTGCTTGTTGTTGTGAAGCTGGTGATAATATTTGATTTGCAGGGGGTAAATTAATGCTTTCCTGATTCTGTTGTAAAAAAAAATAGTATGTTAGTAAAAACCGAAAATTTGGGAGTGTATGAGAGAGGGGTCAAAATACTTACTTGATGAATTCCATCTAGGCTATGAACAGAGTATCTGCCTAAGTTATTGATTCCAGAAAGTGAAGGTAATGGATACATCGGTTGACCTGCGAAACGTAAGGGATGTTGGTTAGTAAATGTGCGATGTGAACTTTTTTTTGTTATGATGTAGAAAACTTACCATTCTCTAAGGAGCTTGGAGGAGGCAGAACTGGAGGACCTTGCTGACGACTATAGTAAATGAAATCTATGTTAGTAAAATGATTCTTTTGTTCCGTTGGTGTACATTTATATCTTATTTTGACACCTTTGCCAAGTGGATAGAATGGATACATACGGATAAGCTTGTAAACCTGGACCACCTTGATCTTTTGAATCTTTGCCTTGCCAATTATCTTGAGATGACATATTATTGATTTTGTAGTTGAAGTAAATGAGATATACTAAAGACTAGTTGAAGATAACAAACAAAAGATAGAAAAAAAAAAATAGGAATGAACACAAATGCTGTTGGACCGAAAAAATTTGGTGGAAGATCCAACTAAAAATACAACTTGTTTTGGGACACCAATAAGAAATCACCCCTTGTTAAGTAGTGAAAGACTAATGGATAAGAATAAGTGATAAAAAGATGGAATGAAAAGCAATAAGTGAATCAAAGGAGGTTTCAGTGTGTAGTGGGACAGAAGGACAAGTGGATTATTTGATTGGGTTTTAAGATTGGTGTTTCCAAAAACGCAAGTTGAATTTCCAATCTTGATTATTGGTGCAAAGATGTGTGTACAACTAAGGTTGTAAACATCCGTACACAGATTACTGTTGACATAATCAATGACATAAAGCTAAACGTTCAACTCGAGAAAACATCTCAGTAAGCAAAAAATGACAAAATAACTAAAACTGCTTCTGAACTGTAACACTTGAAGAAACTAACGAGGAATATCATAGATACCACGAACAGTTCTAGCTTAATAGTGAAACACCGTCAGATAACGTGTCAACCACTTAAATCATTATAAATTAGAAGCTTGTATCATTATAAAATAAGATAAAAAATGAATGCTCCAGATCGTTTTGAATTATTCATCTTACCAGATGGTGTCCCAAAGTATGTATAACTAACCAAGAACAAATCCAAACGAACGAGAGAAATAATAAAAAAAATGAACGAAATACTAACAAAAACAATACTATAATCAGACTTCAAATAACTCCTGATTCAAGAGTTCCTAACTGTATCCTTATAAAATTCGAAAGAGAAGATCATACACTAGGTAATTTACTAAGGCAAGAATTAATTGAAGATCCACAAGTCTTATTCGCAGCTTACAAGATTGAACATCCATTATTCGCTAATTTTATAATGAGATTACAAACTGAAGAAGGTTATAAACCAAGATTAGCTTTGAAAAACGCATGTACTAGACTAATTTCAAAATTAGGTGTATTAAATGATAAGTTCAAGAGAGAATGGGATTTGAAAGCTTTATTAACAGCTGGTGAAAATGACGATGATTTGTAAAAAAAACAACCAAAAAATACAACTTTTGTACAATAGACTATATACTTTATAACAGCTTGATGCGTTCTTTCTTTCTTTACTTCCTTTTTCTTTTTCTGACTTATGGATGGATGTACAATCACTTTCACTCCACAACTAGATTATAATAAACGTTGCACTACTGAAATTTTAAACTTTTGATAAATATTTGGATATCTAAACGATGAAGTTAACAATTAAAACGGAGTAGAATAAATGTGTTGTTTTGAAGGATAAACTTCAATTATAATCACATTGAGAATGGGTGAATAACGCTATATAAAGAAAATCGGAATAAAAAATATAACCACCAGCAATTAAAACGAATAGAGGACAAATGCAACCAGAAAAGAAGGGGATAAAAAGCTATTAAAGTGGCATAACGTTGAATTAAGTAATAAAGGAGCATAATGGTAAAGAGAGAAAGCTAAAATGGAATAGATTCAAGCCAACTTCTTTTACATAGCATACGATACCACCACCACCGCCCCCATTTGTTATTTGTTATTTGTTATTTGTTGTTTTGTTTTGAATTTTTTAGTTATTTTTATTGATAAACTACATCAAGATTTTGTCCCTCAATGCTTGTTTCATGAAATCGTATTTCACATTGAAGAATTGCTCTGGAGTCTTGATAAAGTTCTGGTTTTCTAAAACACTCCACAATGATAGTGTTTCAACTTCTTTAGCTGGCGATATATGCGTTATAGTTCTACCACAATCAGATAGAATGATTTTATGATGATCTTTGAAATTGAACTGATATGTACCATTACTCAGTTCAAACATGATATAATTAGCATCTCTTGTATATCTTCTTAAGAATATATCTTGTGTAAATCTATTGGAATTCGATCCACTAGAAACATCTGCCAAATGAGCATTCATATACTTTTTAAAGAAGTCAACAACTTCAACATATCTTGAAAGTAACATTGGAATTGAATCACCTTGATAATGTGAAATATTCCAGCCTGACTTTTCATCAAGTGCAACATAACAAATATCATTTGAATCAACCGTTTTAAGAACACTTTGTCCATTATTAAATAGTACACCAATAGATCCAGATGATAATTGATACGAGAATCCATGCTTATTTGAATAATCAACCCATTTACTTATTATGACAGGATCTCCACTAGTTCTTATTGAACGACTCTTACCTGATTCAATCTCTTCCATTGCATATAATGTATTTGATAATTGATCATTCATTGAACTTATTGTTTTATTATCATTATGAGCATTTGCCAATTGATTTGTAATTTTACTTTTAACTGATTTGATATTAACTGTAGCAACTTCTTTATACTTACTTTTAGTATTGTTTGGTGACAATGATTGTGGTAATAAAGCCTTTGGCTGTTCGCTCTCCAAATCTGTCTTCAAGATTTCAACTGGATTTTTAGGAACTTCATGAATACCAACTGCTTGTTTACAATTGGCAAAATTGATTAGTGATTCTTCTCTAGCAATAAATGATAGATTGTTTGGAGTTTGCCTCAAACTTTCAACTGAAACACTACTTGGAAATGGACCAGATTTGAACCAGTCATAATCAAGAATATCATCCAAGACGGGCCTTTGCAAAGGGTCAGTTGATAAAAGATCCCTTATCAAAACTCTAGCTTCTTCTGAAACCGTTGAATCTTCCGGGAATTTATATTCATTATGCTTGATTCTATCATAAATGATTTGAACGTCTTTAGCTTGGAATGGAGGTTTACCAAATAATAAAGCATACATCATGATTCCGATTGCCCAAATATCAACTTCGAAACTATGACCAGTAGTTTTACCGCCTAACACTTCAGGAGCAATGTAATTTGGAGTACCACAAATAGTATATCTTTTACCACTTGAAGAACTAACAACCGTAGCTAATCCGAAATCACCAATCTTCAAATTCATATCAGGATCAAAGAAGATATTACCCAGTTTCAGATCTCTGTGAACAACTCTTCTTCTATGTAAATACTTGATAGCACCAACAATTTGAGTCATGAAAAATCTAACTTCAGGTTCACTAACAAGTTTTCTATTCTTCAATAAATCCATTAGAGATTGATTTGGACAGATTTCCAACAAGATATAAACATTAATATCATCTTCAAAGCAATCAACAAATTGAACAATATTTGGATGAACCATACTTTTATGAATTTTGATTTCACTTAACAACTTTGTCTTTGTCTTTTCATTTTTTATAGATGCTTTAGCAACAGTTTTAGCAGCGAATACTTTACCTGCTTCATCTTTCATTTGAAAACAACGAGCAAACCCACCTTCACCTAAGAATAGACCTCTGTGATAACCTCTACCATTTCTTGTTCTAACAACACTAGGAGGTGTCTTACAAAGGGAACTTAATTTTTCCTTCTTTCTTTTCTTTTCAGGTTTAGTGACAGAACTTTTGACAGGTGTCTTAACATTACCATTAGGAACGTTTGACTTGGTGTTCATTTGAACACCATTAAGAGCTTGTAATGCTCTAGTGGAACTCATATTATAGCGCTAGACAAGATGAATTAAACAGAAACGAACTGAAATGAACTGGAAATGACAATGAAAATGAAGTTCAATTTGACAAATGCACACACACACAATTAGAAAAAAAAGATGATGATGATGAAATGAAAGTCAACGAATTAATTAGATTCTTACTAAAGACAACAAATATTGAAGAATTGGTAATATGGCAGGGTCTGTCAATAAAGAAAGGAATCTCATAGATCTCTGAAACAACAAGGAATTGAATCAACAGTTATTATATAAGTGGAATCTGAAGCTGTTTAACTTGTTTTGTTTTCGTTTGTTTTTTTGTTTACAAATTAAATTTGTTTACTTATTACCGGTTTAGGATAATTACTGTGCCACATATTTCAATGTGGCGTGTGTATGGCCGTGCATGGCTGTGCAGTCTTGAAAAATTGAGATTGAGCGTCGATCGACGCAATAGTTTACAGAGTTTGGTGGATGATTGGTAAGTTGATTGGTAGGTTGACAATAGTTTATACATTGGAAACGTATCAAAGGTTCCTTTAGTGAAATATGAGACTACGTTCTTATGACATAGACCATGTCTCAAACTATTTGTTTGACCCCATTGACAGTTCAAAGTCCATCTCGAAAATGACAGCTGAGCAGCTGTCAAATTCACCAGACCCTTCAAAATGACTCAATTGAAAACATTGAGTAGTAAAGTTGGAACTGAATCATTTATATATGTATATAATCAACCTAATAACCTCCAAAAAGCTGAAATTCAATGTAAAAACATGAGTTCTTGTTTTGCACTCTTTTTCGAGCAACTGAATTTAATTTTCACATTTTCACACTTTCGCATCTCATGTTTTTGGTGTCATTTAACCATAAAACCTTCCTACCTGCCTCAAACTTTCATTAATCCCCTCCGGTAAATCAGTAGCACAACTTTATAGTTTTCTTGATTGGATCAACTAGAATTATATTAAAGTAACTTGGCTCATATACAATGTCGTCGTCATCCGATGAAGATATACCACTTTCCAAGATGGCTAGAAAGATCACGTCAAATAAATCTTCAAAATTGAAGCTTGAAGATTCTTCAGATTCAGAAGATGATCGCACTCCACTACAAAACTCAAAACCAACCCCTGCAACATCATACAGTGAGGACGATGATGATAATGATGATGATGATGATGGTCCGTTACTGAAAAGAAAAAGAAAAGCATCATCAACCAAATCTGATAAAAAACCAAAAGTGAAAAAAGTTAAAGTGAAGAAGGAAACGAAAAAAGATTCATCTAAAAAGACAAAATCATCATCCACAACAGCAGTCAAAAAGGAAAAATCCAAATCTGCTACTAAAGTGAAGAAGGAAGAACCCAAAGAAGAAGTCTCCAGTCAAGTAAAAACTGAGGCTGAAGCAGAGGCAGAGGATGAAGATGATACTTATAAATGGTGGGAACAGCAAGATCTGGATGGTGAAATCAAATGGGAGTCATTAGAACATAACGGTGTTGTTTTTCCTCCAGAATATGAACCATTACCATCCAATGTCAAACTTTATTATGATGGTAAACCTGTCACTTTACCTAAAGAAGCTGAAGAAGTTGCTGGATTTTTCGCTGCAATGTTGGAATCAGATCATGCTAAGAATCCAGTGTTTCAAAAGAATTTTTTCAGTGATTTCTTATTAGTATTGGAAGAATCAGGAGGTTGTAAAGATGCTGATATTAGAGAATTTTCAAAATGTGATTTCACAAAAATGTTTCAACATTTTGAAAAACAAAGAGAGATGAAAAAACTAACTACATCAGCCGATAAAAAGAGACTCAAAAAGGAAAAAGAAGAATTTGAAGAACCTTATAAATGGTGTTTATTGAACGGTAGAAAAGAACAAGTTGGTAATTTCAGAATTGAACCTCCAGGATTGTTCAGAGGACGTGGCGCCCATCCAAAGACAGGTAAATTCAAAAGAAGAGTTCAGCCAGAAGATGTTACTTTAAATTTGAGTAAAGATGCCAAAATACCTGACCCACCTCCTGGTCATCAATGGGGTGAAATCAGACATGATAATAATGTTGCATGGTTAGCAATGTGGAGGGAAAATATTGCTAATAGTGTCAAATATGTTAGATTTTCACAAAATTCTTCTTTGAAAGGTATAAGTGATTTCAAAAAATTCGAAAAGGCAAGAGAACTGAAAAAATATATTGATCCAATTCGTAAAGATTATAAACAAAAATTGAAATCTGATTTGATGATTGATAGACAAATTGCCACTGCAACTTATCTTATTGATGTATTTGCCTTAAGAGCAGGTGGTGAAAAATCAGAAGAAGAAGCAGATACTGTTGGATGTTGTTCATTAAGATTTGAGCATATTTTCTTAAAGCCGCCAAATACAGTCATTTTTGATTTCTTAGGTAAGGATTCAATTAGATTTTATCAAGAAGTTGAAGTTGATACTCAAGTTTTCAAAAATTTGAGAATCTTCAAAAAGTCACCTAAGAAACCAGGTGATGATTTATTTGATAGATTAGATCCTTCTATTTTGAACAAATTTTTCCAATCCTATTTAACTGGGTTAACAGCTAAAGTTTTCAGAACTTATAATGCTTCGAAGACAATGCAAGATCAGATTGATTTGATTGAAAATGAAGGTACTGTCAATGAAAAAGTTGTTAAATTTAACGCAGCAAATAGAGCAGTTGCAATCCTATGTAACCATCAACGTACGGTAAGTAAGTCACATGAAACAGGAGTCCAAAAAATCAGTGATAAAATTGAAGAAATGATGTGGCAAAAAATAAGATTCAAAAGAATGATTCTGCAACTTGATAGTAAACAGAAGAAGAAAAATCCTGAATACTTCCAAGAATGTCAAGATATGTCAAAAGAAGAGGAACAAATGATCATTGAAAGATTCATTGCAAATGAAAAGGAGAAATTGATAAAGAGACATGAAAGAGAACTTGAGAAGTTCAAAATTGAGAAAGCTACAATCAAAAAAGAAGATCAAAAGGATACTCTACAAAAGTTAAAAGATGACCATAAAGAACGACTTGCAAAACATGCTGAAGCTTCAAAAATGTACAAGAGTGAATTAAGATCACGTAAATATGACATCAAACCCAATGTAACAGTTGAAAAATTACAACAACAAGTTGAAAAATTATCAACTAGAATCCAAAATACAGCTTTGAATCTAAAGGATAAAGAAGATAATTCATCAGTTGCATTGGGTACCTCAAAGATGAACTATATCGATCCAAGATTAACAGTGATGTTCTCTAAGAAATTCAATGTTCCTATTGAAAAATTGTTTACTAAAACATTAAGAGAGAAGTTTGCATGGGCCGTTGAATCTGCTGATGAAAACTGGAGATTTTAATTATATACTGACGTATAACGTACGTTCAATAGACTAGTACAATTGTAGTATAGATTATTTTCTTATATTCATATATATATATAAATAGTAACAAAGAAATATAAAATATAAAAATAAAAATAAATCTAATGTAATGATAATAAAGATATTAAAAACTATGTATAAGAAGGATTTAAATGTTGAAAATGTTGTAATATAAATAATTCAAAGTAACAATTCTGATATGACTTTGCAATAAATAGAAAAAACTATAGTAAAACAGTTTTAAGTGTAGTAACTATGTCACACATTTCTAATATTGACTAGCAGCAGCTTGACAAGCCTTCAATTGTTGTAAGTAAAAGTCACAAGCTTGGAAGTTACCTTCGGAAGCTTCAAGACACTTGGTGAAACTTCTAGCATCGGTATCACAAGCACCACCAGTTGATTGTTGTTGATATTGCACTGGTTGAGCTTGTAATTGTTGTTCTTGAGCATGAGCTGGTTCACTAGATGAACCACCAAACATACCAGTGATACCGGCACCTAAAGTGTGTCCAATGGTGGAACCAACAGCAACACCGGCAGCGGTAGAAGCCATTTGAGCAAACATACCTGGTTGTTGAGATTGAGCTTGAACAGGGTGTGGTTGTTGAACAGCAGCTGGAGCTCTGTGCATTGGAGCTGGAGCAGCCATGGTGGATGCTTGTCTAGTTTGTGATGGAGCAGCAGATCTTCTTGGAGCTGGAGCTGGTCTTCTTGATGATTGTCTTGGCATTTTATATAGTTGTAGTTGTGAAATGAACTTTTAGTTGATAAGTGAAATATAGTAAAATAGGCAAAAGAAAAAAGTAAAGCCCTCGTGCTTAAGTTTATATATACTAACTAAATTACTGGCTAACTGGCTGGCGATTTTTCTTGTCAGCGAGCGTTGTTTGAAGCCCGGCTGGAAATTTTTTTGCCACCGGGGGAAAAAGATGGTGTAAGGATGTTAAATTATTTGTTGGTTACGTAACCCGTTACATCAGCTACTGATACCCTCTTCCAAAAGGAAATGAGGGGAAACAAAAGAGGAGTGCAAGTTGGCTAACACACCTCTTAAACAAGGTCTAATAACTGCAACGCAAACTAGTTGCTCTGAACACTAAGATACAATAAGATGCTTGCTAGTAGACTAAAGTCATGCTTGAGAGCCAAGCCACGTTTCCCTCTCTACACTACAAAGAGATTGTTTACTTCGAGTGTTTTGTCAAGGGAAGAGGAGCATACTAATTTGCATAGAAGTCATCCAGAGCAAACTGCCAATGACAATGATCTGTATGCTATCATTGATAGAGGTAACAAAAGGACCGAAACTACCAGTCCCGACTTGAAAGATGATTTTGCTTCCACCATTAATTTGGAGGTGAATTCAGCTATGGGTAACTATTCCCAATTTATTAATGAAGCACCACATTGGGAAACTTGGGATTTATTCAACGAAGATTCTCCTTCATTCCCATTGAGAAAAAATAAGATTAGACACTTCACTTTGAATTTTGGTCCTCAACATCCTGCTGCCCATGGTGTCTTGAGATTGATCTTAGAACTACATGGTGAAGAAATCATCAGATCCGATCCTCACGTTGGATTGTTACATAGAGGTACTGAAAAATTGATTGAGTCTAAGACCTATATTCAAGCATTACCATACTTTGACAGATTAGATTATGTTTCTATGATGACAAATGAACAAGTTTTTGCTTTGGCTGTTGAAAAATTGTTGAATATTGAAGTTCCAATTAGAGCTAAATATATTAGAACTCTATTTGGTGAGATAACTAGAATCTTGAACCATCTTATGTCCATTTTATCTCATGCTATGGATGTTGGTGCTTTAACACCATTTTTGTGGGGTTTTGAAGAAAGAGAGAAATTGATGGAATTCTATGAAAGAGTCTCTGGTGCAAGATTACATGCTGCTTACTTTAGACCTGGTGGAGTCTCACAAGATTTACCATTTGGTATGTTGGATGATATCTACATGTGGGCAACTCAATTTGGTGATAGATTGGATGAAACTGAAGAATTATTGACGGACAATCGTATTTGGAAACAAAGAACAATTGATATCGGAACTGTTACTGCTGAAGATGCCTTGAATTATGGATTATCTGGAGTTATGTTAAGAGGTTCAGGTATCCCATATGATATCAGAAAGGCACAACCATACGACGCTTATGATTTGGTTGATTTCGATGTTGCGGTCGGTACAAGAGGTGATTGTTATGATAGATACTTGATCCGTATGGCAGAATTCAGACAATCGTTAAGAATCATTGAACAATGTATTAATCAAATGCCTCCAGGACCAGTCAAAGTTGAAGATTTCAAAATCTCTCCACCTTCCAAATCTTTAATGAAGTCGGATATGGAAGCTTTGATTCATCATTTCTTATTATTTACAAAAGGGTATCAAGTGCCTCCTGGTGAAACTTATACCTGTATTGAAGCTCCAAAAGGTGAGATGGGTGTTTATGTCGTTAGTGATGGATCTGAAAGACCTTATAGATGTAAGATTAGAGCTCCTGGTTTTTCACATTTAGCTGCATTCGATCATATTTCTAGAGGACATTTATTACCTGATGCTGTTGCTATTATCGGTACAATGGATTTGGTGTTTGGTGAAGTTGATAGATAATGCTAATCACTAATCAAATCACCGCCCCTTCTGACTTATTTATTTATTTATTTATTTTTATTGTCTTATCAGTTCTTATTTATTCTATAAATCATTAATTTATCATTTTTAAAGATTTACACTTACTCGAAAAGATAAAAGAATTATCATTATTAGTATTATTATTATTTTGACTCATTAAACTTAACTACTTGAAATTGAAGAGGGTAGTGGATGGAAGGGTAAAAAGAGTGCTTTAGAATCCATTATCTTCAGCAACTTCTTCGACAGATGGACATGTACATAATAAATTCAGATCACCATATGTATCATCGACTCTGGAAACACTAGGCCAAGTCTTGAAACCTTTCAAGAATGATAATGGATAACCAGCTTGCTCTCTAGTATAACCTCTTTGAGTCCATTCATCTTCACTTGTTTCTAACAAATCACGTAATGAATGAGGAGCGTTTTTCAATATTAAACCATTAGATTCACCTTTTTCAACAGCTTGTATTTCAGCTCTGATACTTATCATTGAATCAATGAATCTATTCAATTCATGTAAATCTTCAGACTCAGTTGGTTCAATCATCAATGTTCCAGGAATTGGGAAAGACATGGTTGGGGCATGGAATCCATAATCTTGAAGTCTTTTAGCAACATCAATAGCTTCAATACCAATTGATTTGAAAGGTCTCAAATCAATGATGAATTCATGAGCACAATATTTGATTTCAGTAGATCCAGATTTAGATCCCATGAACATAACTTCATAATGATTTTTCAATTTATACATCATATAATTAGCATTCAAAATAGCCATCATTGATGAGTATGGAATATTTTCACCACCCATCATCTTGATATATGAGTATGAAATTGGTAAAATAGATGCAGATCCAAAAGGTGCACTACAAACTGGATCAATTGCAGTCTCAACTCCCAAATTTGATGTGGATGATAATGGATGTTTTGGTAAGAATTTACTTAGATGTTCAGCAACACAGATTGGTCCAACACCTGGACCTCCACCACCATGAGGAATAGCAAATGTCTTATGTAGATTCAAATGACAAACATCAGCACCTAAATCACCAGGTGATGTTAAACCAACTTGTGCATTCATATTAGCACCATCTAAATAAACTTGACCTCCATGTTCATGAATCAATGAACATGCTTCTCTGATGGTTGGTTCAAACATACCATAAGTTGATGGATAGGTAATCATAATAGCAGCTAAATCTTTTGAATGTTTGATACTTTTCAATTTCAAATCTTCTAAATCTAAATTACCATTCGGTAAACATTTAACTGGAACAACTTTCAAACCAGCCATGGTAGCAGATGCTGGATTGGTACCGTGTGCACTAACTGGAATCAAAACAATATTTCTTTGGGATTGTCCAATACTTTCAAGATAACTTCTAATGACACTTAAACCAGTATATTCACCTTGAGCACCTGAATTAGGCATCAATGTAGTTTTAGCAAAACCAGTAATATCAGCTAGATCTTCTTCCAATTCACCAATCAATTCCATATAACCTTGTGCTTGATCTCTTGGAACAAATGGATGCAGATTAGCAAATTCTGGCCATGTGATTGGAATCATCTCAACAGTTGAGTTCAATTTCATAGTACATGAGCCTAATGGAATCATTGATGATGCTAATGAAACATCTTTCTGTTGTAGTTTATAAAGATATCTCAACATTGCAGTTTCAGAATGATATGTATTGAAAACAGGATTACTCAAGATTCTATCTTTTCTAACCCATTCTTCAGGGAAACTTGGTAAATCAGTCACTTGATCAAAAGTCAATGAATTGTTTGTGAATAGTTCAACCAATTGAGCTAGATCTTCTTTAGTAACAGTTTCATCTAGTGATAATTGAACTTGGGTATCATTAACTTTGAACAAATTGATACCAAATTCATCAACAGCTTTCTTCATGATTTGATCAGCAGAAACACCACTCAAATTGATACTTAAAGTATCAAACCAGTTGGAATTGGTTATTTTATGTGATGAATTGTTTGAAATCTCATTAGCTAATAACGTAGTCAATCCATAAATTCTAGATGAAATGCTTCTTAAACCATCAACACCATGATACACAACATAATTAGCAGCAATATTAGCTAATAAAGCTTGTGCAGTACAAATATTGGATGTTGCCTTCTCTCTTTTGATATGTTGCTCTCTAGTTTGTAAGGACAGTCTTAAAGCTTGATTTCCTAATCTATCTTTCGAAACACCAATCAATCTACCTGGCATTTTTCTTTGTAGTTTCTCAGTAACAGCAAAGAAAGCAGCATGAGGACCACCAAAACCCATTGGAACACCAAATCTTTGAGATGAACCTAAAACAATATCAGAACCAAACATTGAAGGTGGATGTAATAAAGTTAATGCCATTAAATCTGAAGCCGTAGCTAATAGACCTTTAGAATCATGAACAATTTCAGAGATTTTGATCAATTTCTTGATGGAACCAATGGAACCATCAGTACTTGGAAATGAAACCAAAGCACCACATAATTTATCTGAATTGGATTTTAGTAAAGCGATACCTTCAGATGATTGTAAATCAGTGATGACTAGTTCAATACCAAGAGTCTTAGCTCTAGTTGTCAGCACCGCAATTGTTTGTTCATGAGTATTAGAATCAACAAAATATCTAGGTTTTTTCCCCTTCAATCCAGTAAATGACATAATCATAGCTTCAGCAGCAGCGGAACCTTCATCTAGCAATGAAGCATTAGCCACTGGTAAACCAGTTAAATCTGTGATGATCGTTTGGAAATTTAACAAACTTTCCAATCTACCTTGTGATACTTCTGGCTGATATGGGGTATATGAAGTATACCATGCAGGATTCTCTAGTAAATTTCTTTGAATAACAGGGGGTAAAATAGTACCATAATAACCTTTACCAATATATGATTTCAAAACTTTATTTTTTGAAGCGATTTCTTTTAATCTATTGATCATTTCAGTCTCGGTGAAACCTTTAGCAGGTTGAATTTTCAAAGGTCTCTTGACCAAAACTTGATCAGGGACAACTTTTCCAATGAATTCATCCAAATCAGACGATTCAACTTGTTCTAACATATAATTGACATCACTTGGTTTTGGACCTAAATGTCTTCTTGCAAAAGTATCCAAGTTCTGCAAACCTGTTTCGGATGGATAATATGACAATTGATAATTTGATGATGAAACATCAGCTTTTTTAGAAGAGGTAATAATCGATGAGGAGGATCTAATGAACACGGATCTGCCCACAAAAATAGATCTAGATCTCACAACTGAACGTGTGCTTCTGATCAAGGAGTTTCTAAGCATCTGATAAAAATAGTGAAATTTGTTAGTAAGTATATCAAACTGATCATTTTTCGTCTAGTTTCTTTCTCTATCTCTATTTTCTTCCCTCTGTTTTGTGGTTGACATGTGAAGAGGGGATCATCACGAAGCAAACGTTATCAGGAGGAAAAAAAGGCAGGGAAGGATGAGCCGCATGCATTGAAACAACTTACTTTGTGAATTCTAGTTTATTTTAACAAAAACTTAGTATGAAAACAAGATCAAGAAATGAAGTTAAGGTACATACACTTAGAAGGAGAAGGTTCCCAATATATAATTGTGTGGAAATGTATAGTTATATAAGTTGTAGATACATCTTCTCATCTGACTCGTACTACTGTACACGAGTCAGATCGGAGCAGCGCGTTGTCGCTGCCCGCTCGCTCACAGAGTCAAGTTGAGGAGTCACAGTGACTCTTTCTTCTTTTTTTTTGAATCTAAAGAATGTTTCGATCAAATTATCATATATATATATATGCGTATACACAAGTCCTATTATAGCTCAACTTTGACTGCTTGCATTCTTCTACCACTGTTAATCCCCATCCAATCACCATCCGTACTCCAGGTAATGTTATTAACTTCCATATCATCAAAGAATCCCATCACTCCAAAGTCCTTATCACTATTATTGATATCACCTTCAAAAATATCAACATCCATAGCATTCATTTTTTTATCAGATGCACTGTTTGCAACCTCCATCTTATCAAGATCGTAAATTAAAACTTGACAATCATCAGACCCACTGACCAACATATTTTTCGTTGGATGCCATTCTAAACAATTAATAGCAGATGCATGATATTGTAATGTCTTGACTGGTGTCCCTGGGTATCGTAGATCCAATATCAGTATTCTATTAGTGTTGGCTTCAACTGTTGCAATATGATTTGCATTGTAATTGGACGTAGATAATCTTAGCAATGGAGCAGGTTGTCCAGCTAATGTACCACCAGAGCTTGGTTGATCGACTGATGACGAATTACTAGTGATTGAACTTCTGCCCATTTGAGGTTCATATATGATTGTTGAATGTTCCAAAGATCTCAAATCAAACACTCTAATCGATCCATCATTGGAACAACTGGTGAAAACATATTTATCACCAAACAGAAATTTAACATCAAAAACTTCACTATCATGAGCGATCAATTGAGTTTTAGCAATCCCTGATCCTCTAGATAAATCCCATAGAGTACATGTTGTATCAATGGAACATGTAATGACATGTTTAGGATCAACGACATTCCAGTCAAAAGATGTTAATGGTGCAAGTTGGTTGAAATTTTTCGTTTTAGAATTAGTTAAAGCCATTTTTTCAACTAGTTTATGAGTTGGTGGTGATGGGAACAATGAATCAGTGTTGGAATCACCACCACCAATAATATTCGTCGTTATCGTCGTCGTCTTTGCTGTCGTATTCAAAATAGGCTCAACTTCTTCAACCTCGTATATCCTCAAACAGTCGGAACTAGTTGCTAGTCGATCTTTATTTGTAAAGCCCAAACTCATTGAAGGGTCCCATTGTAATCTTGTAACCGGATAGTTTACCGTAGCTTCACAGCCAGAATTGAAATTCCAACTATCTATCAGTGATCGATCTTTTTTATCTTCTTCGTTCAGGTAATTAGGTTCCCCATATATTATCTTGATTCTATTAGTTGCATCTTCTCTATACGAACTCAAAGCTATTCTCGAGTATTCACAATCACGTGTATTAGTCCAATCTAAGCCATATAAGGGGTATCTCAGTTCGTAGAATGATGAGTATGAAACGGTTCTTGTATCTATTTGTGGATCAGGTTGTCTTCCAGGCTGTTGTTGCTGAAGTTGTTGATGTTGCTCTGTTGCAAAAAAATTATATTGATCATTAACTCGGAGTTCTATACGTATGTTAGTAAAATTATTTTTATAATAAACACAATAATAAAAAACCAAATCACATACTGTAATCCTGTTGTGAAAATGGTGCATCGCCAGCTATTGATGATCTTTTTGCTAATCCTCGATATCCTTTATTCATTATGACGCTTTTTTATTCTGTTGGGAGCTCGTAGTTTTACTTAGCAATATAGACTGAATATCAAACCCAAGGTGGAAAATGGAACCGAATAGATAGGGAACGACAAAAAATATCGATCAAATACCCAAAACAGATAGTAGTGTATTGGAAATAGTAGATTCCTGATACAATACAGACTATAATGGATATGCACTAACTGATGATTGTAAACTATCATTTTAGTCTTTTGAGTTTTGGAAAGAGATGAAAGGTGCAGAGATGTTGGTTTCTTGAAAAAACAAGCGACGCGTCGACGACGCAGAAGTTTATATAGTTTGCGGCTCTTTCTAATTAGTTCCCAATGCGGAAGTAAATTGAAGATCTTCTGTACCTTAATCGTTGGCTGGGCCTTTTTTTACCTCTTTGATAAATCAGTGAGACATGTATACATACAAATTAAGTTATAGACAGGGTGTCAACTGAAGACACGGTAAAAATAATATAAATTTAAGATTTTCTATCTTATATGTATATAACACTGTTGCTCTATTAAATCAGCTGAGGTGTACGTATACGTCTTCGGCAATTACTGCTCATGAGGAGCATGCCTATGATTGGATCTACAGATCAATATATATATATAGTTTGATACGTAGAGTACACTTATATCTAAATGTATCTACTGCTGGTTGAATCTGCATGGCATATGGTGTGATTAAGAGATGGCTTCTGCTGCTACCGTTAACAAAAATAGTAATAACGTCAAAAACCAGCCATCTTAATCATCTCATCTCATCTGAGAAATGTAAAAACCCTCATCTCAAAGGAGTCAAAAAATTGAGTTAAAACTTTGATTAGCCAGACTAAAAGTTTCTACATAATGCTCTGAGTCATTTCATATAATGCTGATTTAATTATGCAGCATCCAATTTATCTTAATTGAGGTAAAAGAAAAGAAAAGACAAGTTTAATATTCCAGGTAGCACATGTAGGGTGATTTCAACCAGTTTCTTATCAATTCATTCCAGTATAGAAGTCGTGCATCATCCGTCTTATACTGCCGATCTGCATATCGATTTTTACTGTATATGTTAATTTGGTCAGTGAATTTATACGAAGAAAGTTTAGTCTATTAAGAAGAGTCTTAAGAAATCTTAAGAACCTTGAATGCTCAATTTTTTGAGCATTCAATCAAAAATAAAACAAGGTAACTAATTATGTAGAAAAACCAGATTTTCCAAATTAGTTAATGAATATGTGAAAAAACAAAAGAATTGAAGTAAGCATTAATAAAAAAAATTGTTAACATTTAGTAAAGGGTATTAAAAAAAGAGAAGTAACAAATATGAAACGTAAATAACAAAACTTGTAAATAAGTTATAAATTTTAGATATAAGTCATTTAAAATCTTTTAAGTATTTTTCAAATTTTGAATATTTCTGGAAAGCTAATATAACACGTAAGATTAAAACCCAGTATCGAATTATGATAGGGAACCTTGATGAAAAAACAAAAAAAAATTCAAAACATAACATACAAAACTGATGAATGTCTTGAAATTTTTGGTTGATTATCTATTAAATTAAAATTGGTTGATTGTTGTTTATGATCAATGCAACAGTTGAAGAATGATGAACAAGGAACTAATATGCACATAAAATTTGATGTGTTTTATTAAGAGACTTGAAAATGAAATGGGAAAAACCAAACCTTCTTGATTGTAGTAATAAAAATTTGAATCTGGTTATTATATGATGGTATTATTGAGAAAATTATTGTTTTTTGAGTATTGTTTTGGTATTATTTGAAGTAATTCTTCCAGAATCAACGGGATGGAAACATTCTTAAATCGCTTAGTAGAATAAAGCAGCAATGAAAGCAGCACCTAACAAACCAGCAGAGGCAACTTGCTTACCAGCGGCACCTTCCAAGATTGAAACGGTAGATGAACCAGCAGCTTCAGTAGCTGAAGTGGAAACAGTAGCAACAGTGGTAGCGGCAGTAGTAGTAGCAGCAGTAGTAGCAGCTTCAGTAGTAGCAGCTTCAGTGGTAGCAGCTTCAGTGGTAGCAGCAACTTCAGTAGTTGTAGCTTCAGTGGTAGCACCAATAGCAACGGTGGTGGTAGCACCAACAGTGGTAGTACCTTCAGTAGCAGTGGTGGTGGTGGTAACCAAGATGTATGGAGCAGTAGTAGTAACGACTGAAGTGGAGCAGACAGTTGATTCAACAACGGTGGTACCAACAGTAACAGTTGAAGTGGAAGCAACAACGGTGGTAGTGTAGGTAACTGGAATTGAGGTAACAGCAGCACCGGTGGTATCACATGAGACAGTGGTGGTGTAAGTAACAACGGTTTCTTCAGTAACTGGACAGTAAGTAGTGTAAACAGTAGCTTCATCAGTAACGGTAGTGACACCGGTTTCAATGACAGTGGAACCACCTTCACATTTAGAACATTCAACAGTAACAGTGGTAGTACCAGCAGTCTTGGTGTAAGTTGATTCAGTGACGGTAACGGTTTCAACTGGAGCCCATGTTTCAGTGGTAGTTAATGGACAGTAAGTGGTGTAAACAGTAGTTTCATCAGTAACGGTAACGACACCGGTAACAACGGTAGTGGAACCACCTTCACATTTAGAACATGGAATGGTAACGGTAGTGGTATCCTTGGCAGTTGAAGTAATGTAGACAGATGATAATCCACCGGTACCAGCAGTAGTAGCAGCAGAAGTAGCAGTAGTACTACCTGAAATGGTAACAGTAGCAGTTAAGTAGTAAACTTCTTCATCTCTCTTAGCACCATTTGGATTTAAAGTCAAAGCGAACTTACCAACGTAAACACCTGGAACACCGAAGATATCAGCAAAGATACCAACTAAAACTTCATCGTATGAAGTGACATCAGCAGTCAAAGTTAAATCGATATCACTTGAAGATGAATCATCAGTGAAACCAGTGTATGGAGTCTTATCAGAACCTTTGACGAAGTACACCTTAGTGTCATCAACGGAGAATGGGAAAGATTCATCTAAAGATAATAAGTTGAAACTTGGGAAGTCTAAAGCACATGGAATGTGGATATCATATTCAGGTTGGTTACCGTTTAAGAAACCAGTGACCCATGGAGCTGGAACTGATGATGTTGAGTTAGCGTAAGTGGCAGCTGAGGCAACACTAGCTAAAGTGGAGGCAATGGAAAATAAGGAAAACTTCATTTTGATATATTATATTATTATTATTAAATTGATTCTGCCTTATTGATTTATGAGCGAACGAAATAAACAAGTGTAGAATTAATAGAAGTCCTATTTAATGATGATGAAAAAAGAAAGAATTTGGTATCTATCTTCAAAGCTAATATGGGAAATACTAAAGATATTTATATATTGGAGTGCCACTGAGATCTAGCAAAAGGCACGGAAATTTTTTTCTTGATTGATTTTGAACAAAATGAGCTACTGTTATAGAAATGCCTAATCAGTAGAGCTTTTAATATGCAAATAGAAATTATGCATGTAATTGTTTACAATATTAATGCATGCAAGTTTTTAATGCATCATGCCGGTATTCGCACTACTTGATGATTTATATTGGTGGCGTCGGGACTTTTTAGAGAGCCCTGTTCCAGTGGCCATGCTGCGCCAGGCTGGCCTACCACACCACCCCCCTCTTTTTTAATAAAAGCAGCTACAACGCTTGATCAGCATACTTGATAGCTAGTGCAGTATTAGTTAGAATACGATGGCAAATAGTCAACCAAGTCAGAGTAATCAGGAATTGAAAAGCATAACTGTAAACATTTAGTGATGTCAGGTTTTTTTACTGATTCATAACATCAGTCAGTCAGTTTTCGACCTCAGTTCTTGCTCCCCGTTCCCAGTTTCTGGCTTTTTCTATCCCTGTAGATATCGCTCTTGAAGCTATGACGGAATATACTGATCCATCGACCACAGTTATGCTGCCAGCTATAAATCAGCGGTGTGCGAAAACCGAGCAGGAAAGCTCCCGCTGTCGAGCCCCTTTCTATTAAGTGATTAGTCACTGAGCATCCAAACAGGCAAATTGTTTACAGATTGCCGTTTAAGTATTTTGCATGCTTACGTACTCCGCATACGGTCCCACTCAATTTTTACTTTTTTGGCTCGAAAACATTACAAAAGCGTGCCTGCATGTAGAAGGATGCAATACCATAGTTGTTCGGTTGCTAACGGAGTGTGTAATAATATAACGGTAAAACACATATATATATTCTCTATTATAATAGTGAAGACTTTATACGATAGAACACTTTGTCGCTCTCTTAATACAACAATTACAACTTGATATTCTACTACATGGACCACTCAAATCACACAGTTTGGAATTCAGTGATCAAACGGAAAAATACATCCATCTCTCAATATATTATTCATCAAAATGTATCAAGTACTAAAAATGGCAGCTTAATAGTTGTGTGGTGGCTTACTCAATTTTTAGATTGTCTCGATTGATATCAACTCCTTCCGTTTTTGAAGCTTGATGCCCAACTTCGTACGTCCGTTAGCTTATTTCAGTCTGGCTCTGTAGTAAATGGTGTGCTTAATTTTAACCACAGATACATGTACAGATCTGAACGTTGATTTAATTGTTTTTTATGCCATTTGACATAGATTAAAAATAATTCCCTTGGACTACTTTGCAAAAGCTAGGATACGCTACAATCGGTTCGGGATTTCTTTGTGATTGATCAGAATTGAATGTGAGACTGTTTTCGCTCATTACGCCGTAAGGTCTTGATGTCTGATTTTATTACCGAGACTACGGCAGATTTCACTAACCGAGACTAGAGTAGATTTCACCCACTTTCAAACGCATTTCAACTACAACTTGTTTTAAGCATGCTCACTTCGTGTATATTTCAATTCATGCAACAATTATAGCAACCTAATCATTAACAAACACAGCTATTGATTCGAGGGTCCAAAGAATTGAGAGCGGACAGAAAGTTTTTTTTTAACTAGTTGAGTCTTACACGTTTAGAGTCCTGTATAAACAAATTACTTACATTATTGTCCAACCAAACAACTACAAGTACAAGAAAACTATTATGCTAAGCATGCAATTAAGCAGATACTATCGTTTCACTGTGTTCGCTATAGTATGGAATCTCACTTTGGACACTATGTATTACTTTCTTGAACTAATTGCATGCATAGTAAGCTCATGAAGTTATGTACTTCTCCTGTAAATCCACCCGAAGCTGGCTATACTTTACGATGTACTCGCTTACTTACACTATCACATATTCTTGAAGGATAAGACAGAATGAATCATGCTAGATTCAATCTCCGTGCAACGTCAAGTTGTACACAGCGTTGATACTATAAGAAGGGTTGACATGTACTTATTCTTTGATGTGATGTGATAAACTTCAACAGTGATTTACTTTTCAACATGTTTTCTGATGTTGGCGTATCAGTCTTTCCAAGCTTTTAGCGACAACTAACTTCTGGACTGAAATTTCGTCTACTAGGGCAACTAGATATTTCTGGTATTCATAACTTCACTTCCCTGTTTCACTTGACTGGATTACACTAAAGTATAACCTTCAAATGAATGTTAATGGTTCCCTCCCTAATAGCTTTACATAGACAATACAATCAAATGCTCCTTATTAACTGAAAGGTGAAATTTGAGATGGAACGTCCATACTATAGTATTAAATAAGCCATCAGAATTTTAGTATGTAAGCAGCAAGATCTGTAGTCTTTCAGTATGCATGTTAAATTATATTTTGTATTGTCAACGCGCATTAACATATTCTGTCGCGCATGCTTGAATAATAATTGGACAAGTAAATTCACATTTCTTTTTTTGCTGTAATTCTCAGTTAGCTGAATTCTCCATACAAATTTAGTTCGTATACCAAAAGACTCCAAGGCTTTTGGAAAGTAGTGTGTTAGTGAAGGGGTATTTGATTGAATATTTTCAATGGACATATTGACTCGGAGAGAGTCAGATAACCTCATGTGGAATTATGTTACTTGAAATGTAATCGATGACTTCGATAGATGAGGTGTGAATTATTCATTGGCTTTGTTGCTCAAGTTGACGTGATTTCAAATGGCATATACGAAACCACATCTAACTAACTAGCTACTTTGATTTGTGAAGATCTACATCTTTACACACTTCTAACATTGCTAAGAAAAATGATGCTCATTTGTGAAGTAGAGGAGTTAGCCCATTTTTGAAGATGTGTAAATTGGGCTAAGCTAAACTCATCCTTTCTACCACTTTCATACCTGATGAGAGTCCCACTTCAAGAATTTAATGGAGTGTAACAACGGCATCATTACCATCGATATCAAGAGGTAAGACGCTATACAGGATATTGAGTATATATGTCATTCAAGGTCAGGACATCATTCTAATTAACATTTCGGTTCTAAGATAGGTTATTAAACAGGCCCTGATATGATATTTAACATAAAGTTACCCTCCTTTATTCCCCTTTTCCAGTCCCAAATTCCCAATCTAATGCTGGCTCTGTTACTAGAATTAACGGAAAATGCTTTCATGTAAGCTTGACTATATAAGGTGTTGAATATAGTTGAAAATGGAAATGTTCTGCGTTTGATAATACCAACTTATGCACACTTCTTTTAGAGCGCTCTTCGAAGCCTCATTTCAGAGCCAATTTGTGTATTGATTGAAAGTAGTTATAACACTCTTGTCCGTTTTTTATGTTGCTTACTTTCCATTTCGAGTTGTAGTTGTTTACAATTAAGGCTACTCTCAACACACTAAGCGATGAGCAATGTTGTAAACAGGAGCATTGAAGTTGTCTGATGCGGGTAGTAAGTTACCTTCATTTATGATTCATAGTTACTGAAATTTAGCTAGCTGGTGATAGAATATGTTGTTATCTGTTGTCGTTCTACCAGAACTGATAACTAATATTTGAGTACTATCGCGTAAGATGCACTGGCCAAATTTACGAGCTAGTCCGGCACACCACTCACTTATCAGCTACCACCGGAGTAAGCACAATTGACTACTTCTAGTTAGCAATCACAAAACTTCAATAGTAGTTCAAGAACAACAGCTTATTGAAGAAAGTTTTGAACTTGTAAATAGCAGATCCCCAATCACATCAAACTTGATGGCAGCGACGATCGGAAACTAGTGCGAATTGTGGATGTTATTAGTTTACCTAATCTGACATAAGTTGATTTCTTAAATGGCCTAGCTATAAGTTTTCCCTACAATGTACTTATTACTTTGTTATCTTCTACTCCAGATGATTCATCCAACTTTTATTTTGATTTGAACATAAACGTCTAATGCTGTTATATTTAATCTCTAAGTAGTACTGTAGGTTGCGTGCCCAAATTCCCCTGTGCGACGCAGCGTGCCACACAATTGTACCTGGAAGGTTCTTACTCCGCACGTAAAACTGGCCAACACAAGTTGAGACCGCTTAAATTTCGGCTAGTACTACATTCTCTCAGGGGAAATGTTCGACTCTTTGCCTCGGAAAGAGACGGGAAGCGAAAGGGACATCATATTTCCACACTATGCTACTCAAAAACACCAGTGCACCAGTAAATACTAACACTGATAAGCTTACATAACTATTTGCATAAGCATTTACATTATATGGCATTATTGTACTTTTATCTCGTTTATCATACCTTGCTTTCTTTATTTAATGGAGTCATTGGATTTTTTAATAAGTAGAGCTTCCACAAGCACTCTCACATTTATTAAATACTCGAAACGGCTAAGTATAGAAGTAAAATCTTCAAAAAAGCCAGTCCCTTCCCCAGTTCGAGGAAGGCTTAGTAGTTGCGTCGATGGACGCGGGCTGCCAGTCATTCAAGGGTCGATAGAGGCTGTGATAAAGCAAGAGTTTTTATCTTTTCTATATACACCGAGCAAATAGCTCTCCTTGTCGTTTGATCCATTGTAACTTCCATCTCTCTCAGATACTAGAAAACTGGATTTTTGAGTCGTTTCATATTTAAAGCAGTTATAGTTTGTACTACTGCCTGTTAATAATACAACTCACTATATAAAGAACACGTACGTTTACAATCAGAAAAAGATGGGTTTAAAGAATATGTTCAAGGCTCCTAAAGATATGAGCAAAGAACAATCAAAAGAGGTTCTTGAAATGAACGGTATGATCACCAGAAATGATGCTGATCCTCATAGAAGAAAATTTAAGTTTGGCGAGTTCAGTAAGTTTGCTAGAGATAAGACTTCAGCTCAAGAACCTCTAAGACCTCGTGGATGGGTCGATCCAAATGCTCCTCCAGCTACCGACAGTGCCAGTGGATCAAACTCATCCGGTACAGCGGATGATTCTTATGACCCAGCTACGCAATCTACTATTCAAAGCAACACTTATGGTCAATCAAATCGTTTTGCCTCATCATCCTCATCATCCTCAAACCCAGCCCAACAGAGGCAAAATGCTTATGGTCAATCAGACCCTTCTAAAAATTCGACATCGTATGGTGCTCAACAACAGCAGAGACAAAACGGATATGGTCAGTCAGACCCTTACAGTAAGTCTTCAACAAATGGAGGGCAACCACAGCAAAGACATAACCCATATGGCAGCTCGGATCCTTATGGAGCTCAGCAACAACAAAGACAGAACCCATACGGTAGTTCAGATCCTTACGCATCCCAGCAACCACAGCAAAGACAAAACGCTTATGGTAGTTCAGACCCTTATGGTCAACCCCCTGTGAGCAGAGGACAGCAAAGGGAAACTGAATATATTCAATCAGATCCATATGGAGCTCAACAGCAACAGAGATCCAGTGCCTATCCTCAGTCAGATCCATACAGGGCTCAACAACAGGAGAGATCAAATGGCTATGCTCAACCGGATCCATATGGTACGTCAAGCCAAGAGAAGCAAAGACAAAACTCCTATGCTAGTGCTAACCCATCCTATTCAGCTCAAAATAAAAATCTAAAAGAAGCTTCTCATGAATCGATAAACAAATTGGATCCTTATGGTTCAGAAACGAAAACCCTTGGAAAGCCTGAAAAATCCTCGAACTATTTAGAGGCCACCACATCTACCGATCCTTATAAATTACAACGTGAAACTTCAAACAACAGTCATGCGCCAACATACCAAACTTACGACCCATATGGAGAGCAAGATCCATATTCAGGGCAATCACAAGCTGAGTTGTTGATTGAAAGACAACAACAACAACAGCAGCAATCCGACAAGGCTTCATATGTTCAACAAGATCAAGATTTGGATTTCAATAGCTATCCAGGTGCTTCTGCAGCCAATGAATATCAGTCCACAGCTTACGATCCTTATCTCGATCAACAAGGATGGCAAGAGCAACAAGAAATGGATGAAGAAGAAGAAGAGATTAATAGAATCAGAAGACAAACGAAGGATGTTCGTGACGCAACTGTTAAATCCACCCAGAACATTTTAGGACATTTGAGACAAGCTGATGATACTGCTACAAATACAATGGGTGCTCTGGGTGCTCAAAGAGAAAAAATGTATGAGATTGAAAGTAACTTGAACATCATGAGTACACAACAACGATTTGTGAATGAACATGTTAAAGAGTTAGAACATTATAATAGAAGTTTGTTCCATATCAAGGCGAGTAATCCATTTACTAAAAAATCCAGAGCAAAAGCAGCCGAGGATAAGTTTTTGGCTCAAAGACAAGCTGATAGAGATAGAGACTCTTCACTAAATACTCAATTATATCACTCTCAAAATACTATAGTGGATCAGTTGAAAGGACCTCGTGATTCTCCAGCTTTACAATCAGATTTAAGAGACAAGTACGACTATGAAAGAAGAGCCAAAGAAGCTAAAGGATTCTTGACTGAAGATCACGATGAGGAAGACGAAAGAATGGAAGTTGAATTAAGTAAGAACCTTGATGAAGCAGCTAAGCTGACGAATAACTTGAAATCTAAAGCTCAAGCTATATCTAACGAAATCATATCTCAAAATAGAGGCTTGAAAGAAATCAGTGAAAAGGTCAACAAGGTAGATGATAGCGTTGTCTTGACAACTAATAGAATTAGAGGTATTTGAGAGTGAATCAAAGTTTATTTCTTAGTTGTATAGCACTATATAATCTTAATACATGGTCGCCACACACGACTAAGAAGCATATGGACCTCATTTTAAGTTAAAGACGTTTAAAGAAGCCTGCGCCACACTGCCACATAGAATTTAGAAAAAAGTTAGGTAGTGCGCTTCTTGATTCTGACTCAATTTGCCCTTCTCCCCTCCTGCTGCCGTTATCACCTGTAACAACAAACATGTAAATTAAACCTGTCAACTTTCTAGTTTGCAGTGTACAAGAAAAAACATTTCTTACGAATCACTAAAGTATATTTGGCTGTCCCAAATTTGCCTGTCTTTTGATTTGAATACAAACCTCTTATTATCTTCCGATCAAGCTTCATTTCAAGATGGTGGCGAGTATAAGAGACATCATATCGGTGTCTCGTAAGACTGCTCGTAATCTTAAACAAGCTTTGGAAGAAATCACGGAACAGTACATAGCTAACAGAAGACAAAAAGAACTGGAAGCAGTATTAGAACGTATTCCGGTCAAAAATACACAACCAAAGCAAGATTTATTAGCTAACCGTTTACGTGGTAGAAGAAACTTCTCCACAGCTGCCAGAAGAAACTTTTCTGGTGTTAAGGCACCTTCAGGAAGTTTATACAAATCTTTGGGTACAACTAGAGTTACTACGGCTTCAAGAAATCTCATCAACCTATACGAACCTTTTAGACTTGCAACCAGAGTCACCACTCGTGGCCTCGTCCGTGGAGGACCAGGCTCATCACTGTTCAACAACTTACCAAGACAAAGCGCAAGACTTTATTCCACCCAAGGTCATACTGTTGCTGCAGATGCGGTTGGTAAGATTTCAGAAGCTGTCAGAGCTGTCTTTTTAAAAGGATCAAGTTTGAACATTAAAGGATCTGTGAATCACAACATTGGATCCATCAAATCAAATGAAAATTACGTCAATAAAGATATTGAGTTAGCACAGGCTGAATCTTCATCAACAGTTGCATCCGGCTGTTTTGTTGACTTTAACTTTGATCGTTCATTCAACATGGAAGATTATTTACCTCAAAAGGTTTTATTAGGTCCTGAATCAGTTGACTCTTTAAGAAAGTTTTATGATGATGTGGCTGCTTACAGGGCCGTTGTCACAAACGACATTGAAAAGATGGTTAACTTAATTGGTGAGCCTAGTGCAGAGTATATTATGAATGGCCGACATCTGAAGATCCGATGTCGTTTCCCCAACTGCGAACCACAAAAAATGGAACGTTTATTATTGGAGAACGAGATTGTTTCTGGTGTTGTAATGAGCGATGATTCTGCTGCTTATACAGATGAATGTTCTTCATCGGAGTTTTATAGCCAAATGTCTGATAGCAACTCTGGTTCTGAGTCATCATTTTTTGAAATGGTTGAACAAATGCCATCAATTGCTTCAGGACTATCCTCTACAACATCTTACGTCACTGGTAATAGCGACCCGAATGGCAATGAATCTTTTTTTTACAATGATGTTTCAATTTTGTCATCTAGGGGTTTGGACGATGATGGGCTACAATTTATTGAGACGGTAATTCCAACAGGTGACTTTGGAGATATTGTCGTCGTTTGAAGATGCACTGGGGTTTTTCTTTATGGAGTGCATTTCGGTTGGTTTCTTGGTTTCTTGGTTTATGTTCTCCTTCTTTTTCATGATTTCTTATTTTATGTTCTATTGTTTGATATTTTGAGTCACTTTATTCAACTCTCCTTGTTTTACTTACTCGTTTGAGTACTATATTCTATATCTACATGGTTATTATTCAAATTTTATGTGTGTGTGTGTTGAACACTTTTATTACTGTTATACAGTAAAACGCTTTTACCCCGTGTGGCGAGTGACTGTAGCTGAAATGCGCCACGTCAGCCGTTGTGGCTAGTTGCGCACCTGAATAGGGGACATGCATTTGAACAACATTGCAAGTTCAAACAAGACCTTATAACCTAACAGGATAATTTTTGATCTATCTCTTTCCAAAATCTCAATTTCGTACGTGGCTGTTTAAACTCACTCAATTAGATAGTCTCATTGATCAACTTATACTTTTTATAAACTATTCCTAAGCTATGTCAGAGGAAGAGGAACAACATCAGGCTAACTCGGATAAATTGGGTACCTTGCCTAATTCTCTGAATCCATCTGAATCAAACGAATCACTAGAATCTGAAGGAACTTTTGAAAGCGCAGAAGAGAACGAAAATGAAAATGAACAACAACAAGTGTCTGATGAAGTTGAAGCCGTAATCGATGAGAAACTTACTAGTGACTCTGTGGCCTCTATCAACAGTGAGAAACAAACCACCAGTGATTCTGCATTATCAACTTTAGAACCAATTGAGAAGTCAGAAACCATAGTTATATCTACTCCAGCGCTAGGTTCCAGTGGGACAGTGACGGATGAGCTGGAAGATCCAATTGAAAAGATAGCAGATTCTGAGTTGAAGGATGAAGAACCATCTATAATTACAAATGAAAAGACAACAGATCAGGAGTTGAATGATGAAGAACCTTCTATAACTACCAATGAAATAACAGCAGAACCTGAGGTAAAGGATGAAGAACCATCACCAAATACCAATGAAAATCCTTTGGATGCTTTCAAGATCACTGTTCCTTCGACTGCCGAGCCAACCAACGTGGCATTATATAATACTGAGGAGATTGAATCAGATCACCTAATTGATGAAGCTAAATTAGTTGAAGCTTTACACGATAAACCAGAGCCACCAATATTACCACCCAGAGATGAAGAGCCAATAATGATCAATACTGAAGATGTGCCAACTGAAACTCAGTTGGAAACCGAAAATGATACACTACGGTCAGCTCAGCAAGCCCATACAACAACGTCGGTTGTTGGTAATATCAACAAATGGTTTGCATTCGGCAAGTCGGAAACTTCCTTGAGTAGTAAATTGCAAGGCTTATCACAACCAGAGAACTTCAGTCTGGCATTATTGAGATTCCATGAAAACAAAGACAACCTTTTATCAAGATCCCAAAGTGATCAACAATCAGTCAATTCATGTGCTGAAAGTTTGAGAAAAACATTTAATGAAATTAAAACCAGTATTGAGTTTACAAATGATGAGAAGTTAATTCAAGGTATAAATTGGGAATTTTGGTCCAGTGTTGTCAATGATTATGATTCTGTGGTGAAAAATCAACCAGATGAATTATCAAAACTGGTTAGTCAGGGTATACCTAGAGAATTAAGAGGAATGGTTTGGCAACTAATTTGTAATTCGAAATCATCTCAATTGGAGGAATTTTATAGAAATGCTAGAAATTTGGATAGTGATTATGAAAAATTAATCAAAAGAGATCTTGCAAGAACTAGTTTTGTTACCAATAGTGCGGTGAAATCAAGAATTGATGATTTATTTGAAATCATCAAAGTGTATAGCTTATTTGATTCTGAGGTTGGATATACTCAAGGAATGGCATTTATAACTGTTCCACTACTAATGAATATGGATGCTAATGAATCTTTCTGTATGTTGGTGAATTTGATGAAGAATTATGGATTTAGAGATCTATACTTACCTGAGATGACTGGTTTACATATTAAATTATACCAATTTGATAGATTACTTGAAGATTTAGCTCCTGATTTACACATACATTTGAAAAGACAAGGTGTTAGATCATCAATGTATGCAACACAATGGTTTTTAACCTTATTCGGTTATAAATTCCCATTAGAAATGGTTTTAAGAATTTATGATTTTGTCATTTATGAAGGTATAGAATCGATTTTGAAATTTGCTGTTAATTTAATGATCAAAAATCAAGAACATCTATTAAAATTAACATTTGATGATTTGTTGGCATTCTTGAAAGATAAATTATTTTTCTATTATGTTGATAATTCAAGTAAGAGAGAATCATTTGTTACAAATAGTACCAGGCATTTGACAGATGCATACTCCAATAAGGAAATTACAATTGGTTCATATAAACTGGAAGAATTTGTTAATGATTCGATGGCAGTTAATATCCTACCAATTACTTTGAAGAGATACGAAGCTGAATATGAAGAAATCAATAGACTTGAAAGGGAGAGACAAGAAGAGATCGAGGAATTGAGAACAAGAAATGGTCAACTTACGAGAGATATTAGAAAAGTTGAAGCTGCATATGCTACATTGAATAGAGAACATGTTGATATTGCTAATGAGATGGTTCAGGGTAAAGTATTAATTGCAAATCTCCAAGATGAAAATCAACAATTAGTTGCCGAATTGAAAGAAATGACTGAAAGGTTAGAACATTTGGACAAACAATCGGATCGAAATTTGGATTTCACAGGTGAAATTTCAGAGAATATGCAACTGGAGATTCAAAAAACTATGCAAAGAAACTTGGAAGTTATGGAAGAGAACCGATTACTGGAGGAACAATTGAATGGATTGGAGCAACAATATTCAGAGATCAAGAAAGAATTGGATGAAGCGAAAGGTTCTGCTAAATGGCTGAAGAAGAAAGCCTTTTGGTAGATTACTAAATATATATTTATTGCTATTGAATGATTGTATTGAGTGACATCTATCTAATAATTAAATCAAATCAAGTAACTGTAACTTAACTATCTAATAAATCTAGCATAACTGTCGCGCACACGTTCCATGACAAATGTGCTATACTTTAGTAACAAGCTTTTGAAAAATCAACTGCGAGCACAGCACAGGCTTAAGTGTATAGAGTAGATCTCGAATATTGAACAAAGCATCACGTAGATATACTAGTCATAGTATTCGAAAAGTTGAGCTCTCACATACATACATACACATATACAAGACAATGTTTGCAACGTCTTCGAGTCATATCAAATCATTTGTACAAAACGCACCTTCATCTATAGCTAGATTCTTTTCAACAAGCTCATCAAACAATGCAAGAGCTTATAAATCAGTTGTTGAAAGACAGATTAAGAAGAAATTGGATTTGAATGTTGGTGATTTGAAACCTAAAACTATAAGAATTCCAAAAGAAAGATCGAAATATCCAGATTATCCATATGGTGAATCTAGAATCTTTAAAAGATCAAATAGAGGTTTGTTTGGTGGTCAATATATTTCATTTGGTAATCAAATTTCAGAAATGAGAAACAAATCAAGAAGAACGTGGTTACCTAATATTATAAGCAAGAATCTATGGTCTGAATCATTAGGTAAATTACAGAAATTGAAAATTACAACAAGAGTTTTAAAAACTATTAATAAAGAAGGAGGATTAGATAATTATTTAATCAAAGATAAAGCAGCAAGAATTAAAGAATTGGGTCCATTAGGATGGAGATTGAGATATGATGTCTTGATGGCTAGAAAGAAGCGTGATCAGAAACCAAATTACACAATTGTTACTGATCCAACATCAGGAGAAGAAAAGAAGATATTCTATTCTGGTATCTATCAAGGATCAGAGATCAAATTGACTGTTGGTAGAAGACAATTAATACAACGTTTGTTCCCTGTTGTGAAGTACAATACTCCTGGTGATTTGAAATTTGGTGCTTTTAACACTAGACGTAGATCAACTTCTTTTGAAGAACTATTGAAAGAATTCGAACAGTACAACATTGATTTGAGTGACGTGACGTTAAAGAACTAAAGATAACGAGAATTATATATATAGATATATATACATAGAAAAATTATAATCAATTTCTGTACATAGGAAAATATAGTCATAAAAAAGAAGCATTAAGTCAGTAGTACATGTATGTACAGTATCACCAACTGGGTATAATCTAAAAGACGATTCAAAAATAATACATCTTTACACCATTTATCAAACTTTAGTTTCTTCACTCGCCACATAAGTTGAAATAATTCACTGGCCACAAACACAGAAATTAAGAGGCGTAGTAAAATAGAATTAGATAATGAACACCTCGCACCCACATCTAGACCAAAAGAAATTAAACAGTCACAACTTTTTACTTTCCTAATCGAGACATGAAAATTTTCTTAAGAAACAACCAGTTTGAGGAAGCAAGTTTCTGCTAGCTGTGTGTGTAGTATACTCCAGTCTTGTCTTTGAAAATATTGCCTGGTTCATATTTACAATACGTATAGTTTATAATAAAGTTCTCTATTCAATAGATCATATATACATATACACAAAAATGGTTAAGTCAGGTATGTAATCAATCCTATCCATGTACCAGAATTACCCCTACAGTACACTATTTATTCAACAACATACAAGACATATTGAAACTTTGAGAGAATCAGAATGATCATGATATTGAATCAAATAAAAGACTCAAAATTTGTTAGATCATAAACAACGACGATATGATATATGTTATTCTGAAGTTGAACTTCATGCTATACAGTGATTTAAAGCAGTTTCTATATTTATAAAAGATATTCATGCTCACATATATACATGTACTGAAGTCTATGCTATCAAATGGAATTGAATGGAAAATTTTCAAACTATCGTACAAGCAACACCTATACTAAAACTTGAAGCAGCTATTAAACTACGAACTTGTGATCAATACAAAATTCACATATTACGACCGAAGATATTGCTCCAATATACAACAAATTTATTCATTCATCACTGCAGTAAGAAATATCGTTAGTGCAACGACAACAACAGATTAATACAGATGAAATCACACTAATTAGAATCAAAGTTACAACTAAGGGTTTTATTCTACGTACAAGTCATTACGACCTTTTATTTTTGACATAAGTTTACTAACATTATATATTAATTTTTTTACAGGTATCGCTGTCGGTTTAAACAAAGGTCACAAAGTTGAATCCAAGGAAGTTGCTCCAAAGATCTCATACAGAAAGGGTGCTTTATCCAAGAGAACCGCTTTTGTTAGATCATTAGTTAGAGAAGTTGCTGGTTTAGCTCCATATGAAAGAAGAGTTATCGAATTAATCAGAAATGCTGGTGAAAAGAGAGCTAAGAAGCTAGCTAAGAAGAGATTAGGTACTCAAAAGAGAGCTAAGGCTAAGGTTGAAGAAATGAACAAGATCATTGCTGAATCCAGAAGACATTAAATTATTAGTATTATTTAATATTTATTTGTTTTAAAAGATGTTGTTTTGGTGAAATCATGACTTGTAGTTAGTTTTTTTTAACTCATTCTAAATCAATTACTATAATAATATGAGTTTATATATAACAACAACAGTCTAATATAAATTTTCATGTATTGTATCCTAAATTATCATATCTATCATATCATATCATATCATATCATATCATATCATACAGTACTGTAGCATAATCTAAGTAGATTGACATTATTCGAGAAAAACCTTTACACGTGAAATTATAAAGTGGCGAGCAAAATCCATTTCATATTAAAGTGACATTAATGAATTAGTTATACTTACAAGACACATTCTAGATTTGTTTAATAGTGTACATTTGAGTCTTAACGATGCTGTTACAAAGTACAATACGGAGAAGTTATAGGGCTGTAATCGGTCTCAGGCATTACAACAATTTCAATACTCCACCTACATATTTCAATAATGGGTCCAATCCACCAAAGACATTGGATGAGATAAGAGAACAGAACAATCACCACTCTCCAACTTATTCCCATAATTTTTCCCAACAAAATGTTCACTCGATGAAACAACAGCCACATCAATCATCATCAATACCATCATATCAATCAGCATCACCTCCACCATCATCATCATCATCATCACCACCACCGTTATCCAATCCTCCCAGAAAGTTGTCATCGGATTCTATCAAAGAATTGGCAACATCATTACCTTTGATATTTTTGCTAAGTATGGCATTAGGATGGTATATAAATGATC
The DNA here is from genome assembly GCA_001661425.1 of Ogataea arabinofermentans. Taxonomy (NCBI): domain Eukaryota; kingdom Fungi; phylum Ascomycota; class Pichiomycetes; order Pichiales; family Pichiaceae; genus Ogataea; species Ogataea arabinofermentans. The sequence goes on from KV453849.1 coordinate 968,370, forward strand.
AAATAGATAGGGAAAAAGAACATGAAAGAGAACTCAAAATGCTCAAGAAGAATCAAAAAGAAATGTTGATTCAAATGCAAAATTATAAGAAAAAAGTAGCATTACATACTGTTGAATTAACTAAAAAAGATGTTTTGATTCAAGGTAAGATGCAGATGCATATTGCATTACTTAGGGAGCAATTGATTGAGAATGGAATTGAACCGGTTAAGATTGATCAAGCTTTAGAGAAATTTGAAGAAGAAGTTAAGATGCAGACTACGTTAACTACAATTGATCTATGGGTTCCTGGCGAGTCTCGGTTAAAATCATACATACCAGATGCACACGAGTACGCCAACAAGAGATGATGACATAGAATAAATATATATATATATAACATATAGCATAAATGAATAGATACCATATACTTAATACATAGAAACCCTTAAAAGTAGTGTAATGTAATTTACACATGATTTCAAATTGACAGCCAATTTTTTCAACTATAAAAGTTGACGCAAATTTTTTTCCATTTCAACTACTTTTAAGTCACTTTAAATTTCCTTTTTCCTTTTATTATATCAATGTCTTAAATACCGTAGGCGCCCATTAGAGTCACAGTCCACATTATTCTCAATATGTGTGCAGTGCTCGGGTTAGCCTTAGATGAATGTTAAAGAAACGGATGTTTCTTTGGTTTTTTTCGGCCTTTAAAAGTCGTGCTATTGGATGTTTGTAAATATCTTAGCTACGCGGTCCTTAACTCACATTACACCTTTTACCATAATATACTATAAATTTAAACTAGACTTTGATATAAATGAATGATAATTAATGAATGTAATAATTAGCTATATATATTTAGTAACAATGTGGATACGTCGATCGACGCGGCCCACTCAGCCTTTGAATCTTTTCAAATAATCGTAACTTGATTGACTGTCCTTCAACTCTACATATACTCTTAACATCTTGCATGTCTTCAACTATGTTTTGACTTGCCTTAGTGTGCAACTAATCACCATGTTTGATGGATAGTGGAGATTATACACTATTTCCAATTCATCATTTTGGCATCAACCATTTCTTTCTTTCTTTGCTCGATTTTGAATTCCAATAATCTTGGAATCGGACAGCATACACTTCTTGCATCAGTACCATTCTTCTCATAGAATTGTGTACAGCATTTATAAAGGTTATCTATCACTTTGGTACATTTTGATTCATCATAATTATTGCCCTTCAAACAATCTGTGAATGTATTTTATTTATGTTAGTATCATTGTTTTTTTGTCAATTAGTCACTTGATTGTATGATATACGTACCTTGGATCTTACAAGCTTCAGCTTTACAAGGATCGGTGTTACAACTGGACATTATCGTTATGAATCAACCAAATTGTAAAGCACAATCAACTGATTTAGTAGTAAAGCAAATGAAAAAATACTGAAATAATAATAAAACTTATTTGATTATGTAATCGCATTAAATCATTTTGTTAAAAGAGGGAACACATTTCATCAGTTTGGCTTTGTTATAATCCTTCTTATTAACCACTCTTTACAAGGTTTATAGTTTTGTATCAACTGTCCTATTGTTACTTATTAGCTGAAAATGATTACCGATGGTACCGTTTCCCCAAAAGATGCAATTATAGGTACTCCTAGTGAGTCCATCCAATCATCAATTCTTAAACCCCATTATACAGATTCAGATATCAAGTACGCTACCCCTGATATGTTTGGAGTTGGACCTCACAGTCTTATGAAACATAATTTTGGTAGTATGAATGTAATGTTTCGGGGGTCCAATTGGGAGGTCATGATGATTCAATTGAAAACTAATATCTTAGCTAGGTTAAGAGTAGTCTTTTCAGCACTTATTGAATTAGAAAGTTGGTATCAATCATTACGGTTAGTTATTGTTGTCCAATTTTGGTGGTTTATTGCATTATTGAACATTTTCCCTGAAACTATTACAACTACAGAGACAAATTTCAGTTCCTCTATAAGTGATGATATTCAAACTGATCCATTTCATAGATATTTATCATTTATTTCCAATTTACCAACAAGAGTCGGTAATCATGCTTTGAGATCATCTTTGGCAAACAGTATACCAAAGAATAAACAAACTATAAGATATGCTGTTGGTCGAAATCCAATACCTAAACATTTGGTAGCAATTTATGATATGATTCCATTAGTTGTCCCTCCACCTCCTGAAATACCAATTCCTTATTTAACTGCTGAAAAAAGATTAGTTGTTCCCGAAAAGAAAGAAACCTCAAGAGTTTTATCTCAAAGAGCAGAATGGTCTGCTGCTCATCATACACAAAAAGCTTCTGAAATAATTAGAATCTGTAGTGAAGTTTCAAGATTAATTACGTGGACTGCATATGGTGGTATTAAGAATTTAACAATCTATGAAGGTACAGGTCATGCTTGGAATGATCTGAAAAGGTTAAGTTGTATGATCAAAAGTGAAATGTCTACTTTGAATAATGGTATGTCAGATCATACTCTATCAATCAAGATTATTAATTTGGCATTAGACAAATCAGTTGTAATTGGTGATGAATTATGTGATAGTAGTGGCCATATTGGTTTAAACTCAGCTTTAAAAACTGTTGAACCTATCCCAAGCAGTGCAAACATTAACAGCTGTGGTACCTTATCTGATGTTCAAGAAGAAGAGGAGGAAGAAGAAGATGATGATGAAGGTGGTGATGGTTCTCCCATCGCGTACAACGACTTGACAGTTCTTTTAGTCTCCAAACATGATGGATTAGCAAGTATTGCTGCAACAGTCAGGGATACACTCAGAAATCCAGCTAATTCCGTCATGCTACCAGACATTACTGAAGAAGTGGACAAACAATTGGAGAAACATGGATCACCAGACCTTATTATCTCATTCACCAACAAGAGACAACACCCTAGTGTTCTTCATGGCTTACCATTATTCAACCTTGAAAACCAGCCTCTATTCTTATCTGATACTACACAGACATCGTTCCCCTTCTTTGTTAAAGCAATGACTGCATTTTCTAAAGAAGAGAAGAAAACGGGCCAATGAAAAAGGTGTGTCACGTGACTGGCTTTTTTAAATAATAACATTAATGCGGCTCAAAATGTGATAAGAAGCTGTCATGGTCTCTCTCCGTTTTTGCCCTTTGCCCTCATCACCTCTACTACGTGTATGCCTCCTTTTTATAACTACTCTTGTTTAATTGTTACCGGAAAAGATATATACTGTTGAAACGTCTGGGTTATTTCAACATTACAGATATTGAAACTCAAACTACAACAAAAAGAACAAATTAGCTTAGATTTCTTATCTGTATAACATTAATAGCTTATCTCTTATCTTTTAATAAAGAATTTATTTTTCTTACAAAACGAACAAACTTAGTCGAGTTATTAGTATCGGTGATTAAATTTGTTCATTGATTGCTACTTGATCATGACAACTCCTACTCCTTCTTTTGACAAGGAGAAGTATGAATTGAGATCACAGGTTATCCCTTTAAAAACCGATAAACTTTCTCAACTTGAATTCAATGAATCATTTTTAATTGGTAGATCATCCTCCAAAAAATCAAAAAAGAACAGAGCTTTGAATCCGGATAACTTCTTATTTGATGATGCTGCAATTAGTCGTGAACATTTATTAGGCTATTTATATCGTATTGATCTTGGTACAATGGAATATAAATTACCCTTAGTTAAGGATGTTTCACAACATGGAAGTATGATTTTGAAGTATGGTTCAGATACTGCTTTCAAACTTGAAAAAAACACTTTTGTCCCTTTACAAGAAGGTGATATTATTGGTTTGGTACTTACACGGGTTAATGCACCAACTAAGAAATCCAGTGATAATATCTTTAAGAATACAAAGTTACAATTTCAAGTCTTTTTCAATCAAGAGGACTCAAGATTGAATTTGATAAAATTAAATACCTCACCTTTCGCTAAAGATTTCAAATGGGAATCAACTCCATATGATACTAGGTTTAAGAATTCTAAGGTTGAATCATATAGATATCCTTTCAAGTCATTGAATATTGACGAAGTTTTTTCTTTAGAATTGGTTGAATTATTCCAGACTGTTCAAGATACAGTTGCACAATTGAACGATAGCGATCTTCACTATAAAAGTGATGATGTTGAAGAGAAGGAGGAAGCCACTGATGAGGTCGAAGATTCTGAAAAGGTTGACGAGGATGCGGAAGAAGAAGAAGAAGAAGATAATTTTGATGATGAGGATGAGGAGGAGGAGAAGAAGAAGGAGGAGGAAGAAGACGAAGAAGAAGAAGATAGTGATGAAGAGGAGGAAGAAGAAGATGAGGATTGCTCGTGTACTGTTAGCTATGAACACGATGGGGCACTTTCGAAAACTGATCAAGTTAGGAAAGATAAGGAATGTTCCAAGCCTAAGAAAGTTGATGAAAGAACAAAATCAGAGATACTGCTTTACGAAATTGATATCGATGAAGACTTAAACAAGGACAAAGTTGATTCTGATGATATGACACCAGGTACAGATGCATCGTTTGGAAGTGACGATGATAGTGACAGTGTTAGTGGAAGTGGCAGTGAAAATGAAATTGAACAGGATGATAGTGATACCAAACCTTGTACAGTAATCTACACTATAAGTGGAAGTGATAGTGATAGTGCCAGTGAAGATGAAAATGAACATGATGAGTGTGTTTGTGATATCAGTCCTCATGTTTATAGATTGACACGCCGCCGTCCAAATTACTTCACTGAGGAAGAGGAAGAGAAATCTGATCATGGAGTTGATGAAGGTTTGGAAATTACAATAAGAAGTGATGATGAAGATGAGTATCCTCCTCCAGAAGAGTATTGTTATGATTCAGAAGATAACAGAGACGTTACCCAAAGTGATGAAGAAAGTTATATTATCGGCAGTTACAATGAAGACGATCAAGACACAGAATCAAAGTTTGTGGTTGTGTGTGTTGACAAGGACAACGTTTTAGTCGAGCCAATTGATTCCAACGAAGATAATGAAGATAGTGAAGTTCAGTCTGATAGTGATAGTGATAGTGATAGTGACAGTAGTAGTGACAGTGACGGTGACAGTGATCTTGAGGGTGAAAGTGCTAGTGGTTGCAGTGATAGCAGCGACAGTGATAGTGATAGTGAAAGCGACAGTAGCGATAGTGAGTTCAGTAAATGTTATACTCTTGAACTGGGTTCAGACGATGATTCCTCAACATTTTCTGGTTTTCCGAGAGATATGTTATCCAAAGTCTCATCAGCTCTGAAGGAACTAAGGAAGAGTGAGCTCCACTTTGATTTTAACCATGACTCGCAAGATGGGGATCACACAAATCATATGAGTGATGTGGAATCAGATACCTCCTCATGGGGAGAACCACCTGAAGAGACCAAGATAGTCAAAGATACAGTTTGTGATTCAAGACTCAAACGGAAGTTCAATGATGATGACTTCAATGAAGATGATTTCGAGACTGATTACGATTGTGATTCCGATTCAGGTGAATCTGATTTGCATGATACTGCAGTGGTTGGTACTAAACAAAACTCGAAATTCAATAGATTTGCACCATTTGACATCAACTATCATCCATTTGTAATCAAAAAAGTGAAGCAAGAACAACCACAAGAAAAAACTGGCCAAACTTTCAAGAAACGTAAAGTTGAAGAGGAAGTTAAGGAGACTAGTCCAAAGAAATTGTTAGCTGTTGGTTTTGCCCTTGGTACAGTCACTACATTTGGTTTGTTGTCTGCTATTGGTTCATATTTAGAATGATTGTGTGATAATTTTACTTCACTTCATATTCTCTCTTATCACTGTGTGAATTAGATGATTTTTTTTATACCCCTTTTTTAGAGTGTTTCTTTTTTCTCCCTCTCCCTTTTTGATACCCCTGAATTTCTTTATGTTTGTTTTTGGTTACATTGGCTTTTGGTTGTTATTTTTCCCTATTTTATTTTACACGGTTTGGTTTGGTTGATTGGGTGGTTTTTAGTTGGTTTAATGGGTGACTTTTGGTTTTTATTTTACTGTTTTGTTTTATCTATAATATTTATAGTGTCTTTGCTTTGTTTTAGCCAAATTCTTTTTTCATTTACTATGTTTTACATTGTTATCTACTCTATCAAATCTCTTTATTAACATGTCTCTATAAAATAAGAAATTATTGTTACACGACGATCTTTGAGTTAGTTTCAATGATCTTTTGCCAATCAGATGTTAAAACCAGGTATAGTTCAGCAATAGACAAAAGGAAAACACCAATGGTGACACCAATCCACAATCCTAACACTTTCAAATTGAAATAAAATGCAAAGCAAATTCCTAGAGGGGTAGCAACAGTATAATAACAGATTAAACTTAAAATTGAACCTATTCTATGTCTACCTTGGCCTCTTAAGATACCAGCAACAACAATATTCATACAATCAACTAATTGAGCAAGAGCAACGATGAACGAAACGTCACAAACTCTCTTGATAAGTACTGGATCATCAGTGAAAATTCTAGCTAGTTGATATCTAAGACCAGCTAACCACATGAAATTGAATAGACATAGTACACAAGCTGTACCGATCATTGCTTTCATTGCAACTTTATAACCATCAGATTTGGCACCAATGATATTAGCAGTTCTAACGGAACAACAAATTCCAACGGCAAATGGTAATTGGAAAGCAAATGATGAAAGTGTAGCAACGATTGATTGAGCTGTCATTTCAACAGGTCCAAATCTAACAGCTAAAAATGTAAGTATATCAAAAGCCAATGCTTCAGACATGATCATCATAATACCCGGGATACCAAGTTTGAAAAATTCAATCCATCCTTCGAATAATTCTGTTGCTGTCACATATGGATTCCAGCATTGATACCCATCAATTGCAAAGATATACACAACTAAAGAAATAGCCATGAACCAATAAGTAATTGTGAATGAAACAGGAGGTGAATCGAATCCAAGTGGTTCAGCAAGAACAGTGTTCAAATAAATTGCTATAGGAATAGCAACAACAATTATTCTAGTAGGTATACTGAATTTATTCTGTGCTTGAAGGAAATGTTTAGAACATTCAAATATAACAATAGCAGGGCAAGCTAATGGCATCCAACGTAAGTATTGGGCAGATAACACAGCCAATGGTTCATTATTTGTGACGAATTGAATAATAGGTTTAGCACTTAACCAAATAACACTGATTGGAATCGATATCACCAATAATATAAGTGTACAACGTTGATAATAGAGTCCAACTTTTGTATAATTACCAGCACCATACGAAGTTGAACAAAAAGTATCCATTGATGTTGAAAATCCATCTATTATAACTGGACCTGTAACGTAAAATGCGGTGATTGAAAATGAACAAGCAGCAAGGTAATTCTCACCCAATTTACTTGAAAAATAGATTGGAATCATAATCTGCACAAAATATTGGAATGAGAATGTCAATAATACAGGGAATGCACTTGTTACTATGTATTTCAGTTCATCTTTAACTGTTGTTATTTTAATGATTTCTGATGAGTCATCGTCAGCTACTTCACTGTTGTTACTAATGGTGCTGAATATCGTGTTGTGATGAGCGGGCTCCACTGATGATACCAGGGATGTTGATTCTGACAATTTACTCATTGTACCTATATAATTTTATGTATATATAAAGAATGTCAAAGAACAAAGCGGTGATGAATCATGATAAACATATTTAGTTGAAAAAGTAAACGGTTTTAATGCGCATTATGGAAAATTATTTTTATTTCTTTTTCTCGGCAATCACTCTCGGCAATCTTGAGATTTACTTACTAAACAATAAGGTTGGTATTCACGTCTATGATCTTCTCCCAGTCACTCTTCAACACAATGTACAGTTCAGAGCAAGATAGAACGGAAACACCAACTGCTAAGCCTAGCCATAGTCCTAAAACTTGCATGTTCCAATAAAACCCAAACAAAAATTCAAAAGGTGTAGCAACTACATAATAACTGATTATACTTAAGAAAGAACCAATACGTTGTCTACCTTGTCCTCTTAATATAGCAGCACAAATAACATTCAAACAATCTAATAATTGATTGAAACCAACAACCAAAAACATCTGACCTACTCTCTGAATCAAAGCTTCATCTTTAGTGAATATCTCAGCTAATTGAAATCTAAATATAGCCATCCATGCAAAATTAAGGAAAGATAGAGTGAATGCTAAACCAACCATTGCTTTTATAGCTGGTTTGTAATCTAATGATTTAGCACCTATGATATTGGCAACTCTAGTTGAACAACAAATCCCAACTGAAAAAGGTAATTGGAATGCAAATGAAGCTAATGTAGAAACAATTGATTGTGAAGCTAATTCCAACGTACCAAATCTTGTAGATAAGAAAGTTAAAACTTGGAATGCAAAAGCTTCAGACATGATCATCATAACACCAGGAAATCCCAATTGTATAAATGGTAACCAACCTTGAAATAAATCTTTCAAATTAACATTGGGATTCCAGCATTGATATCCATCAATTGTAAAGATATAAGTAACTAGTGAAATAGACATGAACCAATATGTAATAACGAATGAAACAGGTGGTGAATTAAAACCTAGAGGTTCCATTAAAGTTGAATTTAAATATAACGATAATGGAACTGCAAATATAGTAATTCTGGTTGGGATACTGAATTTATTTTGTGATTGTAAAAACCTTTTTGAACATTCAAATATAACAATTGCAGGAGCAGCTAATGGCATCCATCTCAAATATTGGGAACATAATCCAGCCAATTCTTCATTTTTGGTAGCTTTCAAAATAAGTGAACCACAACTTAAGAAGAATAAACTAATCGGAATACATAAGAATAATAAAATTAAAGTACAACGTTGATAATATAGACCAACTTTAGTGAAATTTCCAGCACCATAAGCAGTTGAACAAAAAGTATCTAGAGATGTTGAAAAACCATTGATTATAACAGGACAAGATATGTAAAAAGTAGTTATTGATAAAGATGATGCAGATAGATGATCTGGACCTAATCTAGATGCAAAATAGATTGGGATCATGATTTGAATGAAATATTGGAATAGAAACGTTATCAAAACAGGTATCGAGTTTTTCAATATGTAGAGTAATTCTTTCTTAACTGTGGATGATGGCTTCATTGATAGATTGATGGGCTCGACAGTAGCATCATGTGATTGTAAGTCCCTTGAACCTAGCAAAGGTGTAGATTCTGAGGAGTAAGACATTGAATAAGGGGGGTGTGACAGAGATAAGGAAGCTTCTTAATAGATAAGCGAGAAGACAGTTGAGATAAGACACAAGTAACACGTTTAACACAGTTCAAATCGTAATTACCAATAAGAAGTAACACAGATACCAGTTATATATATATATTGCAATATATATATACAAGCAAACTACCAGCAAACCAACTACTTGTGAAGAACAAGAGCAAAACCATCAATTGGCGGATAAAAACAGTTGAAAATTGAAAAATATCCGCTAAATTTTATTGTTTATTTTTGGCGGGTATTCTTGACAATGTTAACGTGTTTTACTGTACTTTGACGTGTTTGACTGGTTTGTTAAACATGCCATTTAGGTTTGAGACGGAGTTGGGAACTTCAGAATCAAAGTCGTTATGGACAAAATCAATTTACTCTTTATCAACCGTGTCTGATGTTATCAAGTTCACAATCAGACAGAGCACAACCCATGACCATCAAGATGAGAATCATGAAGATGATGTGAATTCTTCAAAATCCATATCAAGTTCTGAAATCTTATTAACTGCAGTCAATATCACAAAGACAAGTTCATTGAATTGTTGTTTCAAAAGTGATTTTTTCAAAAGTTTTAAAATTGAAGGACAATTACCAAATCAACCTTCTGAAGAGGATAATAATCGAGCTAGAAGTTTTAGTTTTTTGATCAATTCTAAGAATTTAAACGTGTTATTTAAAGATTGTGGTGATAATACAGAGATATTCAAACTGTTAATCTTACATGATGATGTTGAAACTAGCAGTCGGTTGTACTCGAATCGATTATTCATTGAATTTAAGACGAAAAATGAAATGACGAAGAAATATCAATTGAGTTTCAATCAGGGTCTAGAGTCATTTGATTTGAAAATAAGTCATATACATAGATCATTGCTAAATCAACAAGATATCACTGATCGTATCAAGAAAAATCAGGAGTCCTTTCATGATGATGAACAAGAAGAAGATGATGATAATGAAGAAGAAGAGGACAGAGTTCACCATTTTGTTATTGATGCTAAAATATTGAGGAGGTTCTTAGCAATGTTCCCATATGCATTGGAAGATTTTAAAATTGAAGCATTACCATATGCTAGGAAACTATTATTACATGGTTTCAATAGACAACGAGTTTTAACTAGTAAAAAATTACAAAATCTAACAAATCAACCAATGAATTTATCAATTCTTCTTAGTTTGAATGATATGGTTCATGATAATTTCCTACCAGTTTCAAAAGAATCAAAACATCAAGTTTCATTTAGACTTCGAGATTTCAAAACATTTATACAATTAATAAGCTCAAATTATTGGACCTTCAATGAAAAATCAAAACTTCAACATCAACAACAACAACATCAGGATGATCTTGATTCATCAGAAGCTAGTTTATGTGAATTCATGTTCAGCCTTGCTGGATCTCCATTAGTATTCGAACGTCGATATTCTATAGATAAAGATAATCGAGTTTTGGATATATGTACAATAACGTTGATTTTGATAAGTGATGCTGAAACAGACAAGCTTCAGATCCAACAAAACCAAAAGAGGCAAGTATTACAATCCAGACCCAATTCATTTGTTTTGAAAAGCGTTAATCAATTAGCAACAGAGTCTCATAAAGCTCCCTCTCCTCCTCCCACTACTACTCATCATAATGATGAACCTTTATTTGTTCCTATGGATGATGATTATGCTTCACAAACGATGAATAATATTGAAGCAATTTCTCTTAAAAGAAGGCATGAAGATGAACATGATATTGCTGATAAAAGAATGAGAAATGAAGTGGAAGTGGAGGCGGAAGTAGAACCGGAAGTAGAACCGGAAACTGATTTACATGCAGCGGAATTGGATAGAGAGGTTGATAGTATATTTTGGGATAATTCAAGATATCATCATACATCCATATCAAGGGTTGATGCCATCGTGAAGGATTCCACCAAGGAGAACCACATCGATGAAAATGATGATGATGATGATGATGATGACATGTTGGGCCCAACTCAGAACGTTCCAAGGGTCAAAGGTATCTTTGATTGAACAGCTGGTAGTGTGACATTGCTATAATATACTAACTAGTGGCTGAAATGTCAATTGACTATATTGATAAACGAAGTTTATTAAATTTGAAAAAAAAAAAATTGAAAAAAAACTAATGACATATATATGTGTGTATGTATACCCGAATCTTAATAAATCATAACAAATAAGTTGGCTAAAAAAAACAAGTGTTTAAATTAAGCACTAGTAACTTTCTTATCATTGAAGTAATGGTAATTAACCCATCTAAATCCTTGACCTAATTGAGCAACTTCATTCACAACATGACAACCAAATAATAAATAATTGGCAGGTGTAACAGCCATAGCATATCTCATGAAAACAGCAGAATAAACAATTAAAGCTCCAGTCATTGGACCACTAATTGTATCTGCTTCTTTATTCTTTAAATCCATAACTGCTGCAACCGGAATACCAAAATTGGAAACTGGTCCCCAAAAATGTGTTGTGAAAACATATTTCAATGTTTCCTTATTAATGAATTTTGAAACCACGGATCTACTAGCGGCATTTCCTGCAGATGACATATTGATTGAATATTATTATTTATTTATATATAACTAGTAATTGATACAATTGCTAAGTAACTCTCAAGTATCATATATTGTCTAATCATCTTAAATCAACTTTTTGTCTTCTTTTTTCGGAAAGAGGAGTCCGAGTTATCAATTATGTAATTGTTTATGTAATCATATTTTTTATTATTGGTGTAGAGATGTGTTGTTATCAGGCTGTGCAGATCTATTCCTATTTTGATACAATTTTTTTTTTCTTATTTTTAACTATAACTAAGATACTTACTGTTAGCTCTTTTGTTACTCTGGTGGATAACTTACAACTAGCAATGGCTGATTTCATATTTGATCCTCCACCGCCAGCTGCTGCTGCATCTACGTCTGCTGCTGCGCAGCAGCAGTTGCCATCCGCTTCTAATTCCAATCAACAGGACTCAAACCCTAATACCAAGAGTAAGAACAAAAACAGATCAAAGAATAGGAATAAAAAAAAGAAGAATGCTAATGTCAATTCCAATGCTGGTACTAATGTCAATGTCAATGTCAATGTCAACACAAGTCGACTCCCCATGCCTAACAACAGTGGTATGCTTGCAATTCCGTCATTTCTCAAGAGAAAAGCCACTGAGGATGAAGGTACTGATGATGGATATCTTATAAATAATAGTTCAAAGAGACTTCATACAAACGACTCAACTGAGATTTTCACTGGAGTTCCTATGAATTTACCAACACATTTACCAAACAGAAGTTTCCTACCACCTAAACCTGAAAGTCGGCCAGTTGAAATCCCCAAAACAGTTGACAATGTAGTCAAGGAGGTGATTGTTAGCACCGACAACAACACTGAAAGTGTGGTGACCAGCTCCGAAAACACCACTAAGGAAGTAGCTACTTCCAATGACGCTATTGATTCTGACATTGAGTTGTCCGATGATGAAATCATACCCATGTCTCCATCTTTATCAACAAAAGTGATTCCTATACAAGGTACTAATATCGTTTTGGAATCAGAAGAAGATATCAAGAAATGGATTGAAGAAAGAAAAAAAAACTGGCCGACAGATAAGAGAATACAAGCTAGAAAGGAAGAACTTGAAAGGGAACAAAAACTCATGAAAACAATGACACCTTCTTCATCCTCTACGAATCAAAGTAATAGTAACAAAAGAATTTGTAAATTTTGGCAAAAAAATAAAAAATGTCGACATGGTTCATCATGTAAGTTCTTGCATTCAGTTGATGGTGATGATACAACAACAACAGGTACAACTACTTCCGATAATTCAAATACGCAACAACATAAAATCATGAGAAATCTACCCAATCATAAACTTCAATCTATACATGGAATACCAGTTCAAGTGCCTAAACGATTCACACCATCGATAAATAAAGGTAAGTCTTTGCATAATCTACTTGTTGAAAGTGAACGTCTTAACAATGAGAACATGGTACTACTTGACGTTTTCAAGAAAATCATGGCAAGTGGATTGGTGGTTACGAACTGGGACGTATTGAAAGAAAAGATTCAATCCGATCAAGTCAGTTAAGTCAAATTTTTGGCGGAAAAAAACATAAACAGTTTCCTTTTAGTGTACATAACAGTTATATATAGCTTTTCTTAATAAAAAAAATGTCACTAACGCATATTTCATATTATCATTGAAAATTTCACATACCTCTAAATGTGTTCTTACTAGCTCTTCTTCTACCTTCGTAAGTTTGTTTGTTCTTACCTCTTCTTTCTCCATCATTAGCATCGTCTTCCAATTGTTCGAAATCAACCTTTTTAGACTTCTTACTTGGGATATAACTGATTTCAGCCTCACCTTTGTAATTCTTTGTAACTCTAACACCATCCTTCTTTTGCTTTTCAGCTTTATTGATTCTATCCTTGATTGCTACCTGTTTACCGAAAGATAATGATTGTCTTGTTGCACTTGAATTGACACTATTTTCAGCAACTGCATCCAATGGTTTCATAGTTGATAAGAATTGTTCTTTTTCTAGTTCTTCTTGTTTTCTCTTTTGTTCTTTCTTTTTCAACAATTGTTGTTTAACTTTTTGTCTTTGATTCTTATCTTTATCTTCAACAGTTTCATTTTCACTTTCAGATTCACTTTCGCTTTCGGAATCACTTGAATTATTATCACCTCTCATTCTTTCTTCATCTGATTCTTCAGCTGCCGTTAAAGCTTTTGGAATCTTATTCGTTGTTGATTGAACTGGATTCAATTGTTTATAATCATGAGATTCTTCATCAATTTGGAACATTGGATCTTCAAACATTTCTTTGAAACGATCATCATTAACAACACCTTCCACAGTTGCAGTACCCAATTTCTTTTCCAATCTATCAACATAATCTTTATTGACTTTAATCTTGGTACTTGTAATTGCACCTGTTGTTCTAATTCTAGATTCTCTTTCTTTATCAATTCTCTTTTTGATTTCTCTTTCTCTTTCATCTTGTAATGCATTTGGATTGGCGATCAAATTCACCTTATCATATAATTCAGTATCTATGAAGTAACCATGCATATAAGATCTCATCACCTTTGATCCCACTAGATGTGAAATATTCAATCTAACAACATCTTGTTTGGTTATGAATCTATAGTTTGAATAAACTGTATCAGAAGGCGTTTCTTCCAATTCTTCAGTAATATTATCCAAGAATGAACACCATTTTGGTGCTGTACCTAAAGCAGGTATATAATAAGTATGCATTGCAATACCTTCGTTGGCCATGAAGAACATACCTGAATCTGGAATATATTCAACATCATTAATATCAACACTTGGTTCCATTGAGGCAAATGGTTTACCACTAACTCTATCCCAAATTTTGGCAATTTTCTTATCAGAAGTCATAATTTTATTAGTTGTTGCAGGACTTTCATCTAGCCATATAATCTTTTTGATTTCGAATCCATAACCTTGATCTTTAGTTAATATTGGTTGTGAAGCTCTTAAATCGTAAAGCATGGACATACCATTAGAAGTACCACAAGCAAAATTCAAACCGTCATTTCTAAATTTTAAACATGAGATTTGAGAATCTGAAAAACCAGTACCATCATCAACGGACATTTTTATAACTCTTTGTTTAGCTCTTGGATCCCAAAATTCAACTGTACCATCTTCCAATCCAGCACCAACCAAACCATGAACTGGATTAACATCAACAGAATTCACACCCAAATCACCTTCCACTTCAAATGGTTTCATGAATCTACCTTGTTCAAGATTCAATCTATAAATTTCATTACCAGATGCAGCAACGTATAAATCACAATTAACTTCATTATAAACCATTGCTCTACCAAATTTAGGGATTCTAGTTCTATAATGAATACCACCTTTCACTTGGAATTCAAGTGATCTATTATTTTGTAGATGAATTGATTTAGTCCAGTCATCACTTAACAATAAGAAATCAACGTTTTCACAATCCGTATGTCTATCAAACTTTAAAGAAAGATTGGCAAAATCATAAACATGGATTTGAGGCTTATAAGTACCTGTAGCCATAGCATATTGACCATCTTTAGTCACTTTGATCTTATTTGAAGCCTCACTAAACTCAAAATCTTGAATCAACTCAACTCTATTCTGATAGTCTGCATCATTCTTTAAAGCTCTCTTTCTCTTCTTGGCAATCCACTCAGGTAGTGATCTCGAAACGTTGGAACCAGACACCTGGTAGACCGATATATCGTTAGCTGTAGTCGACTTGAGCACCATGATATCTATTTCTCTGTATATATATATGTTGTCACTCTGAAAGAAGGGGCTAAAACAAGGTAAAAAAGATGCAAAACTGCTAACTACTAAAAAAAACATGAAAAAATTAAAAAAAAAATATTTTTGAAAAGTCGTGGGACAAACAAAGCGACGCGTCGATTGAATTACAATCGACGCGTCGATAATTTTCACGAATTTGGAAATTTTGGTTTCATAGAGTACAAGTACAACAATAACTACTGTTCTTACCATTGGAACTTGTATTAAACAAACAGGTTCTGTATTTGACATTCTTTGGAATTGACGCTCTCTTATTTATCAGGATTAACAGTAAGATTTGGATTGATACCATTAATTTTCTCAGCGACACGGTATTTCACTCTCAATCAAATCATGGATATCACAAAGTTAAACAACCCAATAACCTCTATGGAGAGTTTGAATTCCACCACATCTTCGACATCAACGCCGGCTATCCCCAATGATGCTAGCTTACCAAAGAATGACAATAATATTAAAGAAAACAATGACTTCCATACGGAAGTGAAGGAACCTGCAAGTCAGATCACAGCTTCAGAATCGTCATCTTCATCAGTGACACCACTCGAAGGACATAAAAAGAGAACCACAAAAGAATATAGGATGTTATACTACTATCTTTTAACAAAATATAGAACAATCAACGAAGACTCCAAAAGTTTGAAAAGTTTAGAATCAAGGTTAGATAAACTTATAAGATATAGTGAAATGAGAAATAATATGCTATCTAATCTGATAGCTTATATTGACAATGAAGAAATTAAACCAATAAACGATAAAATCACAAAATCTGATGAAATGATAAAATTAGGTAGAATATTGGATGCAAAACCACAACTGGAATCTGTGCTATCTCCATTATTTGGACCAACTATAGGTCATGATGAATCAGATATAGATGAGCCAACGCTTGATGAAGACTTGGAAAAATTATCACCAAGAGCAGAATTAGCAGAATACTTGGACCTATTGAAATCAAATTCAATATCAACAACTTATGACCCCGAAACATTCAGTGAGATCTTCAACGATGTTAGAAGAAATAAATTTTACAATCATCAACCAAAAAAGCGGAAACTTGCTAAAAAAACTGATTTGGAACAAGATAAAGATATAGATACTGTGAAAAAAGTTAAAAAACAACCAACAACAACTTCATCAAAGAAAGCTAAAAAACAAAAACTAGAAACTCCAGATTCAGATATTGATTATGTTCCAAGTTCATCCTCAAAATCTAAAAATGTTATTTTGAAATTTGATAATAAACATAGATTATCTCAAGTTACAGGAAAAACAAGAAGTGAATCACTCAAATCACAATCTGATGAGTTGCAACAGGAGGATGCTACACCACTTATAACTACAACTACTGATGCAACTGCTGCTGCTGATGATGATGATAAGACTGTAGGTTTTGAACGTGAAGCAACCATCGATGATGAGGATGGTGATATTGAGCTGACATCAATACATGCGACGGAATCAGCCCCACTCAAAGAAGCTCAAACCGATAATACTACACCAATAGAACAAAATGTCAATGGTAGTGGAAATATTTATCCAGTTGAACAAGTCACAACAAATTAATTACATGTATTTTTATAAAAAAGATAAATGAAAATAGAAAAAACTGTACTTTTTTAGTTTTTTTTGAAAAAAACGAATCATAATAAAACAGTGAGTAATTGATCAATTCGTAACTTTAATCTAATATAACAGCCACTTTCTTCTTTGGTTTCTTTGGCTTTTTCTTCACGACAGTTACGTCTGAATTGGAAATCACACTTGAAGGAGATTTAGTTGCCTCAACTGCAGTCGCATCTTGTAATTCAACCAAGTTTGCAGTCGTTGTCTTCTTTGGCTTTGATGACTTCTTCTTGATTTTCTTTTCTGAAGCTTCATCCATATTGGATGACTCAAACTGTTTTCTCAATTTTTCAACATCATATTCTTCAAACCCACCTTTACCGGTATGAACTTCTTCGTCATCTTTAGCAATCAAATCAAAATTATCTAAAACAGATGAATCGATGATTAATTTACTTTTATCTTTTTTCTTCTTCTTCAACTTATCATCCTCTTTCACTTCGTTTTTGAGATAATCCGTGTTAACAATTGATCCTTCTTCATCGCCTAAGATTAACACTTTCTCCTTTTTGATCTTCTTTGGTTTAATTGGTTTTTTTCTGGTTTTAGGGACTTTCTTACCATGAACGCTATCATTGTTTTGAGATGTTGTAGTTTCAGAAGGTGTTGAAGATGTATTACCAAAGATATAGAATGGATCATCTTTTAATCTCTCTAATCTTTCTTTCTTTTTTCTCAATGATAACTTCTTATCATTTGATAAATGCTCGATATCTTCATCATATCCATCATCGTCTGATTCAGACAAGTTCTCGGATTCACTTTCAAATATCATATCTTGATCATC
This sequence comes from Ogataea arabinofermentans, assembly GCA_001661425.1. Lineage (NCBI taxonomy): Eukaryota > Fungi > Ascomycota > Pichiomycetes > Pichiales > Pichiaceae > Ogataea > Ogataea arabinofermentans. The sequence continues at coordinate 986,449 of KV453849.1, forward strand.
ATCTTCATCATCTTCATCACCATCATAAGCATCGTATCCATTATTTTTGAAAGTTTTCTTATCACCTTCAAGAATTTTGGATAAAACTCTATTGAATTCAACAATGGAATCCTCATTAATCGGTTTATCCAAATCAAGATCAGAAGGCAATGGAATAGCTTGTTGAATCGTACTACTCACAGGTTTAATTTGATAACTGTTGAATAACTGGGAATAACCAGAACTCAAAAAATAAGGTGCTGGTTTCCTTTCTACATCATCATCAGCTTCTAAATCCGTTTGTAATGATTCTAATACAAGTTTCAAAATTTCTGCGAATGATAAACTTCTTTCTTGAACTTCAAAATTTGTGCACTGCTGGTACGATTCCAACCAACCTATCAAATGTTTTGTCAATCCAATAACATGGGTCAAATCATCTTTACTCCAGTCATAATCTAATGAATTGCAATACTTCCCGTATAGTTTTGCCATTGATTGAATGTAAATAGGAACAGTACTGTTATAGATTTCCAAACTACTGTTTCTTTTCAAAAACGATTGATTCGTTATCTTTTCAATGATTTGAGCACCCGTAATCTTTCCCTTACTGACGTCATCTTCTTCTTCTTCATCACTTGTGTCCTCATCTTCATCTTCATCTTCACTATCCAGTGAAGCAGCGATATAATCGGTATAGTACTCACCAATAATCCAGATACAGTTCTTTAAGCCATTATAAAAAGTGAACAGTTCATATTCTTCAGTAAGTACAACCAGTTCAATACATGCACTGACTAAAGGGCCTCTTATACTTGGAACTCTGATAGCCATATCAACAAATTGTTCACTAATAATCTTGTCAACATTAGCTATTTTGTTATCTTTGTTCAAATTTATAATATCTTTCAGCACTCCAAGGTACCATCTGAAATTTGGAATATTTTGATAGTTATCCATTGAACAAATTTGAATAATTTTTGTAATCACTTGATACTTATATTTCTCTGTAACTAATATAGGTTCATTATTGGTTCTCAAGAACAAATCTCCTGTAACATCATTACTTTTGTCATTTATGTTTGATAATTTTTCAGACTGTTCATCAACAGGAACAAGTTGAATCAACAATCTTGTAACAATCAAAACAATATTTTTCTCTGTAACCAAAGAATCGATGATTTCCAAAGATTTTTCTCTGATGGTTAAATCATTATCATAAATTGAAGCAAGGATGATCTTATCATGTTTCTTAATCAAATCTTTATGTATCTTACAAGTTTTGATGAAAGCCAATAATCCAACGTATTTCAAATCCTGATCATCATTTTCTAAAAACTGAATCAATTTGTTGATTATCACCTTTGCAATTTTTGTATCTTCTGAGGTTAACATCTGACCATTTAATATACAACTGATGGATTCATAAACTAATGATAAAGCTTTTGTAGATTCCATCAATTCCAATATAGCTGGTAGTAAAATATATTTCAATCTTGGTTCAATCAGTGATAAAGACGATAATAATTTCAACAATCTAATCACCATCCAATTATTATGAGTATCTTTTAATAATCCAAATAGTCTAGGTGCCAAATCAACATAATTCTTAGGATTTTTATTTGCCAATTCACAAATAACATTAACAGTAGCAGAAACAACAGAATTATCTTCATCATCTAATTTTTCAATCAATCTATTGAAATTTGATCTTAATGCTTCAGGGAATTTCAAAAATATCTTATACATTGCTAAAACAGCTTTCTTTCTAATGAATGGTTTTGAATGGTTCAACATTTTAACCATATCATCACATATATCTTGTGCTAGTTCATTTGTCACAATAGCAGCAATACCACTTATAGCCATACCACTTTCAACAAAATTGGATGAATTGATATCTTTTTTCAATAAATTAGTCATTAACATCAATGCATCTTCATTATTTTGTCTTTGTAAAATTTGAATAGCTGCAAGGTATCCTATTCTTTTATGTTGAAATTTAGAACTTGACATAACTTCCAAAACATGAAATGAACACCAACTCATATCAAAACCATACATTTCCAAATATGCAAGTTTCAAAACAGCCATGGATTTCAATTCCAAATCTGTAGTCTTTAATTCTTTCCTACATTCTTGAATTGAAATTTCTAAGAAATTCGTCAATCTGTCTGGATCATGGTTATTCAGTCTAATACCTTTTATAAGATCCGTTAATGATGTATAAAAGGATATTCCAAACGGTCTGAGTCTTGCTCTAACCTGCTCCGATGACATTGAAGTAAGTGCTCGGTGGCTACTGTTGTGTAGTGTGCAATGAATATACCAACTGTTTATCCAAGATTGCCTTCTTCCTCTTCTTCTTCCTCTCCTTGTTAACGAAACAACTTGATTTTCAACTTCCACATCATCTACACCAGCCACAGACAGTAGACTCTTTACCAGCCACTAATTTGCGTGGCGCAGCAAATGTCCCGCAAAATCATTTCGAATTTATACTTTTATACACTTAATTCAATACTACATCTACTTCACTCTTTGTTGGTTGCTTTGAATCAAAAGACAGTCATAGAAATGAGCAGTGAGCAAAGGAGTCTACCCATTGATGCGATCAACTTCATGGTTGAGTCCGACGCAGAATCGTATACAAACACAACTACAACAGCAACAGATTCAGACTCGGATGGAGAAGTAGAAGACCAATTAGTTCCCAATGATCCACAATATAACATAAATGATACCATAAGGGGAAGTAGGAGATCTACTAATGGTATTGCACAAAGTGGTGGTAAAAGTAGGTCAAAGAGTGCAAATAACGGCTCATCAATACTTCCTTCAAATTCTAATTTCAATGCAATTGACTACTTAATAAATTCCTTATATGGTTCACTAAATGCAATTGAATTGGATAGATCATTAGTATTACAATCACAAATATCAGGTGAATTAAACAACACATCGAAGGAAATTCTTGTCTTAATTGATGAGCTATCGTCAAAATTGACTGATCATGTAACAAAATATGAAAATCTTAAAACTAAAATAATACCTGGATTAATATCAAATTTGAATAAAAGTACAAAAATGGCTGCGAAATTAACACATGCAATGAAAGACATGTATCCTGTTGAATATTCAAAAAGTAAGGATAAAGTTTTGAATAGAGTTACAGATGAAGATGAAGACTTGTATATTTGATAGAAGTTGAAAAGATATTAATTATTCCTTGCTTTGTTGAAGATGCTTCAACAAAGGAAGCTGAAGAAAATGCTAAGATGATTGAAACTATGAGATAATGTGACCACTGGAACTCGGTAAAAATGGAAGAAGGTCTTAAGGCTCGTTACTGTGAAACAAGTAACCCTAATTTTTTACAGACAATGATCTGATGATCCTCTGGGAGTATTAATAATGTGAGTGCAAAAAGTGATGAGTGCTTTCATTTTAGAGAAGGTTTTGAACTAGAAATATACAGTTGCATTCTATTCAGGGTTGATATACCAGTTATCCATAGCTGCAATAGAACAGTTTAATTGTTCCATGTTGAAGCTCACTGAATTAACTAGCTTTGGGCTTTCGGCACATTTTGCAGTTCGTTTCATTAAGCAAAGTTATCTGTGGAACTACATCTGAGTAAAAAGAATTTTCTTGGATCGATTTTATATATGCATTGTATCGGGGCTACAAACTTCAAATAGATTAACAACTCTTCCATCTCCCAGCTGTTCAGCAAATTCGCCAAATTGATAGCAAGCAAACGCAACGTTTCAATTCTCTTGAATCACTCTCAAAGTTATCATCCTTTCAATTGAGCTCGCGTAGTTCCGGTAGTCGAGAAACCCAGATGCTTGTTAGATTGGGGAAGTCTAAACAACATAAGTGTTCCTCAACAGTGGAGCAAGGCAGTGTGTTTATCATATTTTTATCCTCTAACTTCACTTGGTTTGCTTTTATTTTTCACAGAACGCAACATTTCAATTCTCTTATATCACTTTTCAAGTTATTATCCTTTCAATTGAGCTCACGTAGTTCCGGTAGTCGAGAAACCCAGAAGCTTGTTAGATTGGGGAAGTCCAAACAAACATAAGCGTTCTTCAACTTTGGAGCTAAGTAATGGCAATTTGGAGATAGAATGTAACATCTCAACTTTCATGAATCACTTTTCGAAGTATTATCCTCTCAACTCAACTCACATAGTTCCGGTTGTCGATAGCAGCAGATGCTTGTTAGGTTGGGGAAGTCTAAACAAACATCAGTGTTTCTCAACTGTGGAGCTAGGCAATGGCAATTTGAGAATAGAAAATTAAATCTCAGCTTTCATGAATCGCTTTCTCAAATATCATCTTCTCAATTAAACTCACGTAGTTCCGGTAGTCGATAGCAGCAGATGCTTGTTAGGTTGGGGAAGTCTAAACAAACATCAGTGTTTTTCAACTTTGGAAGATGGGTTTCGTGCTAGCATTGTTAGTCTATTGTGATGGGGTGGTCATAATAGAGCGTAACATTTCAATTCAACTCACGTAGTTCCGGTAGTCGAGAAACCCAGATACTTGATAGATTGGGGAAGTCTAAACAAGTATTAGTGTTCTTCAACTTTGGAGCTAGGCAGTTGCAATTTGGAGCTGTTAGAAACCAGAGCATTAACCGGGGGCTGTTGAGGGCCTCGTTGGTCAGCAACTATGTAATGTTAATTGGAAGCTTATCTGTGAAGTGTTTATCATCCTTTATCCTCTAACTTCACTTGAAAGGACAATAAATTTGTATATATGTAGTTCAAGCTGTATAATAAAATGTTTCATATCCTGTGGCAATTCTCTCTTGGTTAAATTCTTTTGAGTCTTTCTAATTGTTTTTTTGTTTTTTTTTAATATATATCTTTGGAAATCAATGGTTCAAATAGCAAATTTTGGCAATATCTAGGCGGTTAACGGCACTTTTCAGTTCAATTATCTTATATTAAAAGAAAGTTGAATAACCTAACTTTCTGAATAATCTTAAACACTTGTGTTTCTTATAAGAGAAATCGATGGATCTATCTTCTCCATCCAACCAAATACCGCGGTATTCTCCGAATACAACCTCGTTGTAGTACTCCGCCACTACATCTTCATTCATTTGATAATCTTCATAAGCAAGCTTGCTAAACAGTTCCCTGTAGTAGGGATGCAACTCGTAGTCGCAGCTCAATAGCTTCTTGTAATAAATTTTCGTTTCCTCGTCACTCTCATTTTGCACCTTTTTGATATGGCGCTTAATCTTTCCGTTCAATAAACGGAAAGGGTTTTTTGACTTAACTTTGGTGACCTTCACAATTCTGGTCGAGCAAGTAAAAATGTCAGGGTCGATCTCTGACAAGTATATCATGTTTTCACCTTTAGACTTGTTTAAGGAATTTTTTAATTTGGTTAAAATAGAGATCATTTTAAAATTGAGTAAATTATTTAGTGAAATGTTGTATTTGTGGATGTAAATATAAATCAATATTATATTAGGCAGGTAATCAAATATAATTAACGTGAGTAAATGATTGTTAAGTTATGTAAGTAAAAGAAAAAAAGGGAGTTATCAGAGACGCCGTGTAGCGCTCCCTTATAAATGCCCTCTTTGTTTTTTTATTTTGAGTAGCTCTCTTTGTTTTCTGCTGACATCAGCTGACGGCCAATTAATGACATAATCACTTCAAGATAGGTGTTGTGGTGGGTTTTCACTCTGTGGGGATCAATAGGCTCTTGATGAGGTAATCGATATATAAGTTAAATAACACATACCCCTAAATAAAGAATACACGTACATAAATAACATAGTATATATTCATATAGGACTTATTATTCTAGTGTAGAGTGATAATAATCTATTGTCATATAGCATGGACAGACTGGACAGTGTATAACACCCAGGACATACTGTTAAACTCTAATGTATCTTTAATATGTGTTACGTAAATCTACAACAGTGTCAATCAAATAACGGGAATCCTGATTCTTTTAGTATAAGGTGTATTCATAATGTTGGACCTACACGGGAAGATTTACCCTTATATGTCGTCGAAATACTCTCCACGAAGCTCTAGTATAGACATTACCAGCACTTCCATCAGGTTCCCAGAGATGGACAAAGTACTTGGTTAGCACTGCCTGAGACTACTTGAGTTCTTCTACGCCATACCATATAGCATCCTTCATAACTAGATACTTCTACAGCAATTATTCCTGCTTCTCTGCAATAGCCTATATCATATTATCACTCTGCACTCCTGCATAGAATGATAAGTCCTATATAAATACATACTACGTTCGTTGGGTACATGTATTCTTTATTTAGGGGTATATGTCATTTAACTTATAGATTGATTACCTCATCAAGTGCCTATCAATCTTCCCAGCTAACAGTTATTAATATGTTAGAAAAGTTGAGAGATACTCTTGATTTTTGTTTGAAAAATCACATCTCATCCAGTCTTCAATTATTTCATCAGTCAGTCACTGAATTAGTGAAAAACCACCACAAAAAATATCTTGATAACGGGCGAAATGATTATGTCACTGATTGGCTGTTTGCTGATGTCAGCATTTACTTTCTCGGTGATAAGTTATAACTCCCTTTTTTCTTTTACTTACATAACTTAACAATCATATAATTACGTTGATTACATTTGATTACCTACTTAGTATAAATATTGCCTTATATTTGCACCTACTTATTCAGTGATTCAAAAATCCATTTCATTTTTAAAATGAATCCTATTTTAACTAAGCTTAAAACTTCACTAGACATTACTAAAGATCGTCATAAATGCTCTTTAGACAACACCCAGAGCATGATCTACCCATTGGAGATTGAATGAGACTTTTTCACTTGCTCTACCAGCATTTTGAAGGACACCAAACATAAATCAAGAAACCCTTTCCGTTTATTGAACGGAAAAATAAAGCGCCATATTAAAAAGGTGCAAAATGAGTGTGATGAGGAAACCAAGATTCATCAAAAGAAGCTATTGAGCTGCGAATACGAGTTGCATCCATACTACAGAGAGCTATTAACCAAGCTTGCCTACGAAGGCTATCAGATGAAAGAAGAAGTTGTCAAGGAGTATTATGATGAAGTTATCAATGGAACTTGCCATGGTATCTGGTTAAATGGCGAAGATAGATGCATCGACTTTTGTCGTAAGAAGCACAGATGTTCAAGACTTTTTGAAAAGTTGGGTGATTCGATTTTCTTTCCAAAATGAAATGGGTGAGCTCAGAAAAAATATCAAAGTAAATGGTCTTTTCTCAATATATTGATCCCTTGAATTTGCAATAGCATCAACTCTTCTTGCCTTACCTAGTAAACAGTCAACACTGTTTCCATTTCGAATAAAGTTGTTCAATGCAGTTTTCTATTTGTCAGTAGCTATAGTACTACCTTTGTTAACGGAGTTGATGATATCTTTAGCATTAATATGACCAAAACGTAGATGTAGATTGTGAAATGATTTAGTAGCATCTTGATAAATAGCATGGTTGGATCGATGTGACTGATTCTTTGCTCAAGTTTTGTTTCTACCTTGTAGCCATCGGAAAAAACCAGATACTTTTTTCGATAATGGTTAACTCTTTTGGTTAAAATTTCAACGATAGCATCCCATATGTCTTCTTCCACAATGATAGTTTTGCCAGCACCCGGGACATAATAAGCAGAAATCTTCATGAAGTGATTGGAAAAGTTGAATAGAGTAGTGCCAGTACCTTCGATAGCAAGGGAGTTATTTGAAGCATCCACTTTGAAACCAGGATTATTCGATAAATAGTTATGAAGCAAGAATTTATCATTTGTCAACGCGTTTTCAGCACCACTATCAATCATAATTTGTGATTTGCGTACGGTGACTCAGTTTGCTTGATACATTGGTTGAGTTGTTTCTAACCCCCTAGAGATTACCCAAATTTGGTAAAGGTTATCATGAGTACTCTATGGACAAAATACAAACCATTCAATATCCATTAGAGACCTAATCAGAAGCTTCTACTTGTTCCACCAAAACTGCAAAAGCCAGAAAACTCAAAACCGAAAATCCTTTCCATTTATCCTCTCGAGTCATCTCACGTAGTTGCGGTAGTCGAGAAAAGCTGATGCTTGTCCTAAACAAACATTCGTGTTCTTCAACTGTGGAGCTAGACAATAGTAATGTGGAGCTGTTAGAAACGCAATAACCGGGAACTTTTGAGAGCCTCGCTGGTCAGCAATAATGTAATGCTAATTGAAAGCTCATCTGTGAAGTGTTCATCATCTTTTTATCCTCTAACTTCACTTGAATGGACAGTAAATTTGTATGTGTGTAGTTTGAGAAGTATAATAGAATGTTTCATGCCCTGTAGCAATTCTCTCTTGGTTGATTTTCTTCTAAGTCTTTTCAATTGTTTTTTCCTTTTTTTTTGATATATATATCTTTGAATAAAAATGGTAAAATACCAAATCTAGGTAATCTCTGGGGGGGTGGAGACAATTTCGAGCTCACCCGTTTCATTTTGGAACTAAATCAAATAACCCAACTTTTCAAAAAGTCTTGAACATCTGTGCTTCTTACGACAAAAGTCGATGCATCTATCTTCGCCATTTAACCAGATACCATGGCAAGTTCCATTGATAACTTCATCATAATACTCCTTGACAACTTCTTCTTTCATCTGATAGCCTTCGTAGGCAAGCTTGGTTAATAGCTCTCTGTAGTATGGATGCAACTCGTATTCGCAGCTCAATAGCTTCTTTTGATGAATCTTGGTT
>KV453849.1:995251-1011830 GCA_001661425.1 Ogataea arabinofermentans
ATAAACGGAAAGGGTTTCTTGATTTATGTTTGGTGTCCTTTAAAGTGCTGGTGGAGCAAGTGAAAACGTCCGACTCAATCTCCGATAGGTAGATCATGCTCTGGGTGTTGTCTAAAGAGTATTCATGACGATCTTTAGCCACGTTGAATGAAGGTTCAAGCTTAGTTGAATAAGTATTTCTTTTGAAAGTGGTATTGATTTGAAAAGTGCTAAAGAGGTAGATGCAAATATAAGGCAATATTTATATGAAGACTACAGATGATAGTTGACAAACGAAGGGGAAAGTAGGAAAGAGGGAAACAAAAGATATTTATACAAGAGAGACAAAAGAAAAAAATTAATGAATTACATAAGCAGCAAGCAATCATTACATAAGCAATTCCTGCTGGCATTTTCTTTGTTTCTTTGTTTTTGACTTTTTCATTTTCAAGACTGATAAGCTCTTGTTGAGGTGATCAGTCTATAAGATAAATGACACATACCCTTGAAAAAAAAATCATGTCTCCAAAGAACATAGTATATATTCTATAGGACTTATCATTCTATGAAGGAGTGCAGGGTTATAATAAACTAGTGTCATAGAGCATTGAAAGAATGGATAGTGTAAAACACCCAGGAAATGCAGATGCCTATTACATAGGCCATTGTAAAAAAACAGGAATACTTGGTGTAGATGTATTCAGTATTGAAGGATGTTACATGGAATCTTTAATTCACGGTATCATACTTAATATATATGACATACAATATAAGTACAGCCTGTATATAACTAATTAGTTGATATTAGATCCTTAAAAAATACATTCATACATTATGACTCAATAAAGCCGCACGACGAATATATTTCAATTTATCTTGCGGTGCTACCATTTCACCGCCGTTATTTGGGGAGGATTATTCAAATCTATGTCCAACTACAAATCAGTATGCTCAAGCGGGAATCAAGAGTTTGGAGTGCTGATGGGAATGGATGGGGTGGTGTTTTAGACACCATAGCCAATCTTGAGTTTTCAACACCCTGAAACTGTATCATTCAATGAAATGGTTTCATTGTTTGATATTGATTCGTACATAATAGAGCAACAGCTATGATGATTGATTGAATTGTCCGACAAGTAATTAAGAGTAAATCATAGATATGTCGTTCAGTGATTGAAAAATGGTTCCACTGTAGAATATGGCTGCTACAGTCATTGGATATGAAGGCTTCAGTATGTGTGATGTGCTATAAAAGATACCCAATCACATTTTCTTTCATTACAGCCCTCTGTTGCTGTTACTATCTTGAAAATCTTTTTTTGTGAAGCTATGGTGCTGAACAATTAAGGAATCTTCACTAATGGGTCACTGAACTAGTTAGCAATTTGAAATGTGAAAAACAGAGGAATCCCTTTCGCGGGTAGTGGGATAATCCTTAATATATAGCGTGCTTCACTATGATTTGAAGAGAAGCAGAAAAAACACACGGGGTTTAGTAATGGAAAGCACCATTCCAATCTCAGGAGACTTGATTGACGAGCCTGGTAGCATCAGTGATAGAGCAATATAAAGAGGGTCAATATAGATCAACTTTACAATTGTACCTTATGAAGACATCCAGTTTTCATGACCTTTACTGTAGATTTACATAATGTATAGTAATGAATAAATAAATATATTAAAGTTTGGAATCATGTAAAAATAAAACGTAAAACCACAACTGTGGTGAATTAAAAAAATAGTGTGAGATAGCAACCAGGCTATTCATGAAAGTCATCAATTTATCTCAATGGGTATGTCAAAATCCAAGTATTTTTCACCATCATGAGATAAACCATCAGGTGTCTTTATCTTAAATCTAAGGAAATAAAATCTACATATATAATTAGATTTGAAAGAAGGTAATATGACAAACTTACTCTTATTTGATTTCTTACCAGTCATATTAATCTCAACTTGATGAATTGATTTTTGTAAATCATGACTTGATACATCTTTAACTTTATAAGATGATGATGGCAATTCATCAACTTGAACTTCCAAATCAGAAAAACTCTGAATCTTAACTTGATCAGTGGAATCAATCATGGAATTAACAGTGAATGAATCAAAAACATCATTTAAACTCATTAATTTGTTTTTCAAATTCATGAAATTTGGTTTTATTTTCATTTTAAATTCATTTGAATTTATAAACCAATGTGAGTTTAATTCAATAGGTATTTTATATTTCGAATATACTGTAATTGAATGCATTTTTATTGATTTATAACGTATGTCCCCATTATGTATATTAATCAACATTTTGGAATTGAATTGATGTGGTGCAATTGATGTTGCTAATGAACCTAATATGGTATAATTCAAATTATATTCAACTGTTAAGTTATTTATAGTTTTCAAAATGATTGAGTTTGTCGGTCGTGTAACCAATCTGTTTTCTTTACTATTTCGATTGTACAACTCACAAGTATTGAAATTCTCCTTAAATTCAACATCTTTCAAAACATCACAAGTCGATGAAGATTTAGAATTGGACTGTTCAATTGAATTCAATACAGATTCTAAATGTTTCATTAACATAAGTATTTGATAATCAGGACCCAATTCATAATTGAAATCACCAAATTGTTTTTCATCACCCTTTTTCAAACCAGCATATTCAACAACGTGTCTAATATCACAACCAATATAAAGTTGATTGTGAGTAGGTGATAATATCAGCAATCTAACACGAACACAATAAAAAACAGATACATTAGAATCATTCATAAAATCATCTTTTTCAAATTGTTTATATGTAGCCTCCATAGTTTTAATATTACGACCTGCTTTGAAATGATAATTACCTATTGAAACAGGTATCCCCACTTCACAACTATCTGTAACTATTGGCAATTCAAATACAAACGGTGTATCATAAGTCATACCAGACATCAATACTTTATCCTTAGGCAATGGATCCATCAATTTATTCATTGGAAAAGGAGGAGACTTGAAGATTGGATCATCACTATAATCATGATTGGAAATCAACCCACTTGCTATAAAATCAGTCATTTCCAATAGTTTATGAGTTAATTTCTTGCCTGGTTTCCCACTAGGTAATGTATACGTACCTTCAAAAGTAACAAAAATTTGTTCATACGGTATAGATGTAGTTGAAAAATTGGTTACTCTAACAATACCTTTAATAACATCACCTGCAAAATAAGGATTATAAGAATCCAAATCATAATCGTATAAGACAATATTAATTATAATTTTAGTAGATAGTAAAAGACTAGGCACATAATCTAATGAATTTAAATTAGAACGTATAGAGTTTCTATTTGAATCATTCAAAGCACTCAATCCTCTCTCTAAATATTCTTGTGTTGTTTGAGCAGTAGTTATTGAGGCTCTTGTACTCATGTATGATGCTCTCTCTTGTGTTGTTAGATCGGTAGATATCGAAGCTCTTGTACTCATGTAAGAGCTTTGATCAGAAGAGTAATAACTAGGAGTATTAAATGATGGTCTTTGAGGTTTTGGAACATAAGGTGGAGGTGGAGAGACATTACATGAATCCCTTAGTATTTGATCAAGATCTCTGTTTAGTAGTTGGTGTAGTTCATAAGATGGGAGTATATGCATCAATTGATCTTGATGTCTTGAATTGACCGTGTTATTATTATCAGTCACACTCATTCTTTAATAATTTGTTACAATGAAGGCTAGAAGTATATTGGAGTGAAATATAGAAGACGATTACAAATAGATATATATAAACCAATTACTAATCAGTCACACTAACAACATCAAACATCAAACATCAAACATCAAAAAACATGAAAAAAGAGAAAAAAAAAGTCCCCAAAAAAGCCCCTTCAAAATCAGTCATTTTCGCTCCTTTTTTAATTACATTTCAATTACAACTTTGTGAATCCGTTTGTACCCGATGGTTTATTTGGTGGGACTTGTAACCAATTCAATTGATCGTATTCATATTCACCTTCAATGACATGGAAAGTGTATGCATTTCTAGAATTCAAAGATAAATTTCTCTCTGATTTATGAACAACTGTATTATGAATGAGGACTAAACTACCAGCAGGTATTTCAACAAGTTTGAAATCAGAATCATTATATGAATCATTCAATTCACTATTTGAGAAATCCCAATCTTTTAAAGTTTCAATATCTACAAATTTAGTTCCCTTTCCCTTTGAAGTATCTTTGACAAATCTTTTCTTGATTGGATTAGTCTTATGAGATCCAGGTATGTAACTTAAACAACCATTATTCAGAGTACATTTTTCTAAGGCGAACCAAAACCCAATGCATGATAATGGATCAGTATATAAAAATTCACCATCTTGATGAGATGGAACTTTACCTCCTATTTCAGGTTGTTTTATAATAACCATACTTTGTAAAGCTCTTGGATCTTTAAAACCTAATTGTTTACAAATTGAACTAATATCATCATTAACTGTAATTGAATTAAATTTCTCATTCAAAAAATGTAATCCATGACCAATCTTATTAATTGATTTATCAATTGGTTTAATTAATTCACCATTATCATTAACAGCATCAGGTTCTAAGAAATAATGAACCTTGTCTGATGAATTGATGAAATAATCATCACCTACATGTTCATCACCTTTGTTTTCAGCAGTTGTAAATTTAGTCATTGGATGAGTAGTAATATCCAATTGATTTGATAATTTTACAATTTCATCATTTAATTGTTTGACTGTTTCTTGAGATAAATAGTTTTCAATGGCAATACAACCATCTCTATTGAATTGATCCAATTGTTCTTGACTTAAAGGCATGATGATATGATTAGACACAATCAATAACAAATAAAGTGAAGTGGTGTACACAATACAGTCATCATCAACACTATACTATCTATCTTATCTGATTACTTGTTAGTATTAATGAATGACACAATCGATGACATAATCAAATCAAACACTCATCAATTCGCCTTCAATTTATTTCATTCAACTTCTTCCATTATTATATGACAACTCAACGGTGTTTGTTATTAGATTGATTGTAGATTCACTCAATTGACTATTCATATATATCGAATCGAACTAATATCAACATCAAAATGGCTGACATTCCTCCGTATGTATCTTCACTCCCATTCAATTTCATCAATTCATAAATACTAACTTTACATTAATGTATTTACATGTATATGTTATTGTATGTATGTATGTATGTATGTGTATCCAAGCTACCTATAAACATACAATGAGCATAACATTTAGATAACATACAATTTACAATAGACAAGTTTTAAGAAAATTAATAATATTCACAGCATTAATGATACTTGGACCAATTTTAACATTTTTCACAACAGATTATTTATTTAATAATTCAATTGTTTCAGGTGGATTATCTGCACTTGTTGCTAATGTTGTCTTAATAGGATACGTTGTAGTTGCATTCAATGAAGATTTAAGTTCTGTCAATGATGAAAAGAAAACTGAGTGATTGTATGACACACAGACACACACGTTTCATTTTATTTTATTTTATTTTTTCACCCCGTTTCAAATTTCTGTATTATTAGATCTGGTTATTACTTTTAATATATATATATGTGTATAGATATACCCGTTAATCCTTATAATTATTACACCTACTAAAATGTAACTAAGTATTCATCACCTAAGTGTGATGTAAGTTAATTTAAAATATTCTTTATTTTATTTAGATGTGATGTAAGTGTATGAATGTATGTATATATATACGTATATATATATTTTGTGTAAATCCACTAAGCAGAAACAATCTTTAAGATATCTCTACCAGCTTTAGTATAAACAAATTCATTAGTATCTCTAGCCCATGCCCAGACTTCCCAAACGAAAATAGCAGGAGCAACAACATAAAAGAATTGAGCTTTAGTTCTTCTAAAAGTATTGAAGAATGCTTTTTCCAATGATCCCTTTAATGGAGATTGAGCATATGGAGAAACAGTATATTGAGCAATGTATTTTTGCTTTGGGGAACCTATATTATTTTAATAATGATGTTAGTATATGTACACTTCAAATTAATAGTTAAGTTAAGTTAAGTTAAACTTACCCATAGAACCCCACCAGCCCATGTATGCACCTGGATGACCACCCATTATTGATATATTATAAGTATATGAGTAATTAGATACAATTAGTTATCTATAATAACAAGAGAGTATTATAAAATATAGTATAGTATAGTATAGTAATACTGTATAGTTAACAACTTACTCGCAGTGAATGAGTGAGTGAGTGAGCGCAAATTGAGAAAAGTTTATTTTCAAAGCAATTTGATTGGCTGATGATTATATAGTGTGAGTCGATCGACGCATTACATAATCTATTACATAATCAACTTTGTATCTTTTTAAACTCTTCAACATTAACAACTGTTTGTGCTGATTGCTCACTACTCACTTTCTTATCACTTAATCCTATACTACCATTAGCACGTCTTATGATCTCTAAATAATTATATGGAACAAATCCAATTCGTCCATCTCTTGAACGACATCTCCACCAATTACTTTCTTCTCCATCAGAATCTATCTTTGATAATATAGCTATTAATTCACCCTTTTTAAGTTTTAATTCCATATCTTCATTTTCAGGATTAAAATCAAATAAAGCTCTTGCAAATTCCAGTTTTTTTGGATCTATTGAAGGTTGTAATTGTGATTGTGATTGTAATTGTTGTTGTTGTAATTGCTGCTGCTGTTGCTGCGTCTGCGTCTGCACTCCTATATATCCTTCAGATCCTTGTTGTTCTAACATCCGTTGTTGTTGAACTGCTAAACGTGTAACTAATTTCTTCATCAAATAAGGTAATCCAAAAACAGCTGCCAAAAATAATACCAATGGTTTCAACGATATTCTATTATTGTTGTTATTATTATTATTATTATTATTACTAGTACCACCATTAACACCATTTGAACTTTCTTGACCATTAGCTAATTTTTTTTGAAATTTTTTAAATTCATCAACACTTAAATTATTCTTAGCACCTTTTATCTTCATCAATACTTTTTTAGCCCAATCCATTAATGTATAAATACCAAATAATGAACCTAAAGCAGTTTTCAAATGTTGAAATTGTTCAGCAACTGAAATCATAGTGAAAAATGAATTATGAGTAGCATAATAAGTACTTTCTAACATTTGTGTAAACCCACCAAATGCACCAATCATACTTTCAATTAATTGAAATGTTGCTTCTGTACCTTGTTGTAATGATCCCATCATACCATTATTTAAACCACCATTCATCATCATTGGATTATTCATTCCATTCATACCATATGATCCAGCCATACCTCCAAATCTTGATCCTCCATACATGCCTGATCCATATGATGAACCATACATTCCTGATCCATATGATGAACCACCATACATTCCAGATCCATAGGTTGAACCACCATACATTCCAGATCCATATGATCCGTATGATGATCCTAATCCACCCATACTACTCATACCATATGTTGATGTTGATGAATATGGTGATGTTCTAGATAATCCAGCAGTTGTTGAATTCAAAGTAGTTGTTCCATTTAATCCATTATTGTTCGTTATATTCGTGTTGGTGTTCGTGTTCGTACTTGCGCTTGTGCTTGTGCTTGATGTAGGTGATATTAATGTTGATGGTTTGGATGGAAGTTCAGGTGCAGATGAACCACCACTTATACTTGATGAACCCGATGTTATACCCGATGTACTTCCTGCTGTTGTAGATGAAGTGCCTGATGACACTTCCCATGGTTTAGGTCTAGCATGTGACATTACCGCTATATTTATTTATTTATTGATATGATTTAAATTTAAACTCAAATTCAATAGTTGTATGATATATCTGATTAAACTTATCAAATGGCCTTTAATACTTATACTACACTTGAGTGTCTTATGAAACAACCCACTAACTGATCAACTTGATAACCCCAAACAAAGTGTGTGTCTGTGTGTCTCCTCTTCTTTCAAATTTCTTTATTTCGCCCACGTCGCTTGTCATTGCCTAATTGGGATTTCTATTTTAATCACGTGATTTACATATCATAATTTATTTAACTATTCAAACATACATACTTATTATACTTATTATATACTACTTATAATCATGCACTCCACATAGTGTAAGATTGCGGTTCTTTAACACTTATTGGTTCTAATTGATCACTTTCTAAACCTTCATCTCCATTTGGAATATTAGTTGAATTAGTAATATTGGATAATTCACTTTTGGAATTACTATTAACAACAACTATTCTTGGTGCTTTATTTGCTTCAATCATTGCTTCTTCACATAATAATAATCCTTCATCTGTAGCTCCTAATTCACTAGCTTTAATTAATTTTGAACGAACTGATTCAGTTTGTTTTCTTAATGATAATCTATCAATAATTAAATTATGTTTAGCTAAAGCTAATTGTTTTTTTTCTTTTTCTAATTCTTTTTCTAAATTTTCTAATTTTGATAATTTTAAATCAAATCTTTTAAAACTTAATTCTGTTATTTTTGATAATAATTTAGTTTGTAATTGAATTTCTTCTTTATTTAAATCATTTGCATTTGTTAATAATGATTTTATTGTTAATTCTTCTATATCTGATTTCTTTTCATTTGATTCAATTAAATGTTTCATTGTATCATTAACTGTTTTAACTGGATTAAATTTACCATTTAATAATGATTTTTTAAATTCTTCTTGTCCTTGTTTATTTAATTGTTTTTCAAGATATTTATCTTCAATTGGTAATTGAATAAATTTACTAATACATTGATCTTTAGTTCTTGATCCAACATGACCACAAATTGAATTCCAATCATCTTGATACATTTCAATAGCTTCAAATAATAATAATAATTCTTGATCTGACCATGGTTTAATATCTGAATTTGAATAAATTTTATTTAATTTAATATAATCTGTACTTTTAAAAGATGATGGAAATTGACCATCTTCAAATGCCTTTGATGATATATTTTGTTTTGTTTTCAAATTATGATATCTTGTTTCTGTAATATCATTACCTGTAATACTACAATATAATTGTTTTAATCCAACTAATGAATTAGTTTTATTTGTTTCTTCACTTCTTAAAGTGAAAGCATCTTGAGTACTATCATAAATATTATGTCTTAATTCTAAATTTAATGGAATAGTTGTATTTTGTTTCTTTAATGGTGGTAATTCAACATCATTCCCCTTTTCTTCCACTTCTTTTGATTTCCTCTTCTCATCATCATTAACTATTTTAACATCTTTTGGAATATAAGGTTCAAGACCAGTTGGTTTATCTAAAGTAATTTGAAAATGTCCAGTATATTGAGGTCCAACTAAAAATGGTTTTGTTTTTGGATCAATTTGATAATTTATTAATCCCCATTTCATTAAAAATCCATGAACTCTCATTATAGATGCAACATCTCCAGCAAGACCTCTTCTAACTGCTGTTATTGTTAAATATTCAATTGGATTCAATCTATATGTATTAATCATAAAATCTCTAAATTCTTTATATATAATTGGTGTTTTGAAACGTGAATCCATTGTGAAAAATTCTGGTAATGATTTTTTTTCAATTTCATGAATACTATTCATATCAAACCATTTTGCAAATGATGGAATTATAACTGGTTTTGTTTGTTTTGCAATGAAATCACGTGCATCTTTAGTTAATGATTTTAATTGTTGTGTAATTTCAGATTCTTTAATAGTTGTAGTTGTTTCTATCGCTCCTTCTTCTTCAACCTTTGTTGTTGTCGCATCTGTTGTTGTTGTTGTTGTTGTTGTAGCTTCTCCTTCTGCTTCAACAACAGGCGTGGTTGATTCCACATCAGTGCCTTGTGCATCAGCCATCGTGACGTCTTCAGTAGGTTCAGTCATTCTTAGATAAGTGATAATTAGTAAAAACAAACAATATGTATACCCTTATCTTAATACACCAAAAAAAAAAACAAGCCAATCTAACTGATTTGCTGGACGTGTTTTTCTTTCATTTTGCGTCCCTCTTTTTTCGCTTCAACTTGTGATTTTGATTTTGATTTTGGTGGTGCAAAGATGTTAGTGATTAAACAGCGACGCGTCGATTGCTTGTGAACAACGACGCGTCGATTGGATCAAAGATTTGACGTTTCTTATTCCTTTAACGTGTTTCTTAAAGTTGTAGTTTGGTGTAGTAACTCCCCTTTTTCATCACAAACCCTTGAAAATACTCAAAAATGACACAGATTATAGAACGCGTTTCTCCTCAGGACCTGGAGGAAGAAAGAATTCTTAAACTCCTCGAGCAACAACAACTTGAACATCAAAAAACGCTGACTTCTGAAGAGATTGAATTCAATAGTTTATCTGAAAAGACAAGGTTAAAAAAATTAGATGAATTGCTAACTAGATCCAAGTTATACAGCAGTATCATTGCTGACAACCTCATGGAATCTGGTCTTAACGCTAAAGACCCTGATTCAACAACCGAACCTCCACCACCAAGGAAAAGGGGTAGAAAACCAGCAAATACTAAGAAAGTTCAACCTACAATAACTGATCTCATGATCTCTGATAAGACTAAAAAGACAAAACAAAATCTAGCTGATGCTGCATCAACTGAAAAACAACACAATAGACAGCCATCATTAATTACTGGATGTATCATGAAAGATTATCAAATATCAGGAATGGAATGGTTAATTACCCTTTATCAAAATGGGTTAAATGGTATACTCGCAGATGAAATGGGTCTTGGTAAAACATTACAAAGTATATCATTACTTGCCTTTTTAGTTGAACAAGGTATTGAAGGTCCATTTTTGATTTGTTGTCCTTTATCAACTGTTTCTAATTGGCTTAATGAATTTGCTAAATTTGCACCTACTTTAAGTGTACTTGGTTATACTGGTGTTAAAGAAGATAGACCAAAATTACGTAAACTTAAAGGTGGTTTCAAGAATTTCAATGTTGTTGTCACTTCATATGAGATGGCAATTGTTGATTTCAAATATTTGAATTCAGCATCTTGGAAATATTTAATTGTTGATGAAGGTCATCGGTTGAAAAACTTTCAATGTAAATTAGTTCGTCAATTGAAAAGATTAGATACTAGTAATCGATTATTATTAACTGGTACACCGTTACAAAACAATTTAGATGAATTATGGTCATTGTTAAATTTCATCTTACCTGAAATCTTCTACGATATTGATATGTTTCAACAATGGTTTGATTTCTCAGCATTTGAGAATCTAAAAGATGAAAATTCAGATCAAAATTCATCAGTTAATAAACTTATTAATGAAAAGATTCAAGAAGGTTTGGTTACTAGTTTACATTCAATCTTGAAACCATTCCTTTTAAGAAGGTTGAAAAGGGATGTTATCAAAACGTTACCACCAAAGAGAGAATACCTGATATACTGCAAACTAACAGAAACTCAAGAATTGTTATATAAATCCATCTTACAGAAAAACTCTTTGCCAGTGATCACGGGGTTGATGTTTAAAGAATATTTGAGATGTAATGATTTAATAAAGAACAAACGTCGTTATAATGATGAAGTGATTGACAACTTCATTGAATCTCAACTCAATGTCAAGAAACTTGATGATGATTATAAAACACCTATATTTGATAAACAACTTTCACCACATTGGGATTTCGTGGTTCAAAATATGAAACATAAAACATTACAATTCCCATTGATGCAATTACGATTAGTTTGTAATTCTCCCTTATTATTCTTTTATCCTTGGAATGATGATGTAGTTCCTGATAAATCATTTTATGAAAACTCATCAAAACTTCAAATTATAAAACAATTAGTTCCTGAATTGTTAAAAGAACGTCGAAAATTGTTAATTTTCAGTCAATTTACAACAATGTTAGATATAATTGAACAATTTCTTGAAGATTTCCTTAATTTGGAAACTTGTAGAATAGATGGTAATTCAAGTCAAGTTGATAGAAAGGAACAAATCGAAAGATTCAATTCTATTGATAGTGAAGTTGATGTTTTCTTATTATCTACCAAAGCTGGTGGATTAGGTATAAATTTAACAGCGGCAGATACAGTCATCTTATTTGATTCAGATTGGAATCCTCAAAACGATATTCAAGCAATGGATAGAGTTCATAGAATCGGTCAAACTAAACCAGTTATAATTTATAGATTAGTCAATGCAAACACAATTGAAGAAGTGATGCTTGCAAAAGCTGATTCAAAAAGAAATTTAGAGAAATTGGTTATTCAATTAGGTGATTTTGATCAAAGTTTATTTGAAAAAAATAAATTTCGTGTGGGTGATAGAGATTATAATACTAATATTCTAGCAGGTTTGAAAAAAATGTTCAATTCATCTGGTTTGATTAATGATAGAGATGATTTAATTGATAATACGTTGCTCAGTTCAGAATTGAAAGAATTGTTAGATCGTTCTGATTCTGCTTATACTAACGCTAAACAACAAAATGAGTTGAATCATCCTCATATTAATTTGTTTGAAACTGTAACTAGTTCAATAGATTAGCTTATAATTCAATAAAAACGAGTAGTCATTGCACTCGACTGATAACTTTATGAATATATTATACATCATGACTAAATTACCCTATAGTACCTCCAATTAACATCTGTTCCATTTGGCAAGCTCCTGTCCCGATTCAGCAACATTTGTTCTATCTGGCAAGCTCCTACATCAGTATGGGATATGTGCTAGGTATTCTATTACATCCTTTGGTTATTTATTCACTCTAGCTTGTTGTTGTTGTCACTAATTTAAGAAGAAATCATCTTGGTGAAGTTCTGTTGCTCAACTATCAATAAAATCTCACCAATAGATAACTGAGGTGCTTAGCAAGTGGCTAGGAGCTGTTTTGGGGTAAAAAAGTCTTTTGATAGGTGAGAATCAGGGGAATCCCGGTGAAAATCAATGAAAGAAGGGAATTTCTGTCAAAGTTTTTTTTATGTATGGTAGAATGTACGTCGATATAGAGAGTGCTTGATTTGAGACCTTGTATAGCAATTAATACAATTATATATGACTAATAGATAACATTGGGTTAGAACCCAATAGCTGGTCATAAACCCAAGTTACGGCCTTGGAAAGGCTTTGAGATTCGCTTTGTACGTAACTTAGTAATGTACATCAATTTTTATTGAACGTTATTTTGCAAAACATTAGGTTTACTGATCGATATCGATATTAAGTTAGATATAATACATTAAGTTTGTAATTGATCATTGGCTTCGTGAATGAATGTGGAGTCTCATATACATACATAGTCGTAGGTTTGGAAGACCTATCATCTTTCGAAATTAAAAAAAAATACCAGCACCCTAAAGCACACAACTCTCAAGTGAAAAAAGGAAAGATAAATTTTCAATTCAGTAGTTTTAATATATCACCAACGTTAAACCTCGAATTTCTGTCTTTGGTTAGACAACCACGAACAATATCTTGCAACCACTTGCATTCACATTCACGACGTAATATTTCAAAGTCATAATCAACATCAATAATCATCAGTTTCAATCTTGGTTCAAATTTATGCATGAATGGTAACTTCCCAATACATAGAGCATATACCAACACACCAAAAGACCACATATCTGTTAAATTATCCAAATCCATTGGATTTTGATCAAGTATTTCCGGAGGAGCATATGGTAATGAACCAATACGATGATCAGGTAACACCATCGTATTTTGATCCTGTTGTATATGTTGTTGTTGTTGTTGCTGCTGCTGCTGTTGTTGTTGTTGTTGGTTGGGAGAGGTAACATATGATGATTGAATAGGTGATTGGGTCAATGATTGATAAGATGGTGCACGAGATGAAAACGGTGAGCCATTCGATGAAGATCTGTTATATGGTCTCCTATTATATGAGCCACCTATGAATCCAACCCCTGCTGAATAATTATTCAATGAATAGGAACGATATTGTTTTGCAAAAATAGGAGATGAGTTAGAACTACCACCCGATACATTGAATTTCGAAAGTGATGATTGGAACAACGTAGGCTCATTTAATAATATAGAAGGAGGAACCATTTTGGTTGTTATTTCAGATGATACTTCTGTTTCTATTGGTTTTTCTTCCAAGACACGTCTTGATAAGGATGAGAATTTAACAGTTGAATCCAAGTCTGTTTTGTAGAAATTAGCCATACCGAAATCGCATAACAATATTTTATGATTGTTTTCAATATCAACAAGACAATTTTCCAGTTTGATATCACCATGAAACACACCCATACCATGCATGTAATTTAATCCTTCACAAATATCAAGAATATATTTTTTGATCAAAGGAAGTTTTTCAGGCAATGGTATAGGTGTACCATTACTCTCCCAAGATTTGACAACATCAAATAGAGTACCACCTGAGAAACGAGGCATCAATAAGAAGAAACTTCTGGTTGTTAATTTAAAATCAAGCAATGGTACAATATTATCATGTTTCAACAATGACCATATTAGTAATTCTCTTTTAAAACGTTTTGAGAATTCAGCTGACTCATTAACATCAATGATTTTTATTGCTTTCATTGAAGAGTCATTCACATTTTTAACATTAATACATGCTCTAATGGTTCCAAATGCACCTCGTCCAATTACTCTATCCAACTTCCATTTATCCATTATCAATGAGCCTTTTTCATTTGTATTCTCGGGAATAGGAATATTTGAGCTTTTCAATGAGTTGAAAGATAACGAATTCAAATATCTTGAAGCTGGAGATGATGTTGTAGTTGATGATGAAACACTATTGAATCTAGATGAAGTTGATACTGAGTTTCTCCTTATCAATTTATTTAAATGATTCTTGTAATCTACATTAACTTGTAAATCAGCAGGTAGTATATCATCTATTGTCTTTTTCCGTTCACTAAATGACATCTGTGAGAAATTGACAGGAATATTGGATAAAAAGAATCGATCACCGTCTCTTTCTGGGGAACCTGCGATTCTAAATAATGAATCATCAATAGTAACTCCATTACCGAACGATGTAGAAACGTTTGTAGCTATGTTGATTTGTTCTTGATATGTTTTTGATTGATGTTTCCTTATTTGTTTTTCTTCAAATGGTTCCTGTTTTTGAGTTTGATCGTTACCACCAATTGAGATTGGTTGCACATGAGAATGTAACACTAATTCTTTTAAAAGATCCTCTTCGTGATGTCTAGTCACAGTCATAGTTAGCCCATCATCATTTTCATCATCATCTTGATCATCTTCACTGAGATTCATTACTTCAGGTACATGATGTACATTCTGTGTTTGAACATCAATATGTTCATCATCTGAGAGTAATGCATTCTCATCAACACCAAAATATTTCAAATTATTAAATGAGAATAAATCAGGTATATATTCATCTTCAACACCAAGATATTTATTGGATCGACTCTTTGAACTTCTTTTCATTATATTTGGAGGATTGAATTTTTTAAATTTCCCCACAATATTAACATGACTGTTATTCCGACTACTTCTTGGAGTATTACCATAATAAAGTCTTCTACCGTTATCTAAACTGAAATTCGATTTCTCATTCTCAGAGAAGGTCCTTCTTAATAGTCCATCAGAACTATAATCATGTCTTCTCTTATTAGGAATCATGTTTGAATCAACAGTAGAGGTTTCGGATTCTGCATCTAATTGCCTTACGATCTCAACAAAGTTGATTAAGGGAACTTGTTCTTCATTATCTATGCTGCATAATAGTCGTAGATCAGAGTATGGTGCATCAATCAAGGACGGTAATTTGTAATGGGGTGGGATATCATTGTCATTCAAAGTTGATTGTGATGAAAGGTAATTGTACTTTTGCATCTAGATTGCTTCTTGTCAACTTTTGACTTGTGGTGTGGTTGTTGTTATCTCTTTGTAATCCAAATCAATCTGCCCGCAGAATGAAGGAATATAAGAAACAATTACGGAGTCACCAAGAAGAGCAGAGGTACAAACAAATCAAGTTGAAAAGATAATAACTATACTATACTATATATATCTGGAGATAACATGACAATTTCCACTTTCTGTTAAAGAAGATAAAAATAAAAATAAAAATCAAAACGTCGATCGACGCAATGAAATATGCAAGTTTTGCAAATTGCAGTTGATAACAAGGGGGTTTCACACTGTTGGATGGTGGATAGATGGGAGGGATTATGATACTAGATAACTAAGGATCTATGATGCTTCGAATACAGATACGGCATCTTGCAAAGATGGTCACACCAAGCAAGAAGTATCTACTGAACAAGATCAAGATGGCAAATGATGAAGGGCTGATAAGTTCATTGATCTACAATCCTAAAAAATCACCAATATATCAAAAGATATTGGAGAACGATGAAATGTACAAACAAACACATAAAGTTAATGGTTTCAATTTACAAGGATGGTATGGAATTTTGACAGTATCACATTCAGACATGGATAATAAAACTAGACTTGAAAAATTACACTCTCAACTACTGAAAGATTTAAAATCATCAGAATTATCACCGTCATTTGTATATATATTCAATTATAAACTGTTATGCTATTATAATGAATA
>KV453849.1:1011870-1055525 GCA_001661425.1 Ogataea arabinofermentans
CATAGAAGACAAGAAGCATATAATCTATTAACTCATTCAAAGGATACTGATATAGCTAAAGGTAGACTTTCATTACCTAGACGAAATGCACCATTCCACTTACATAAATTAATGATGGGTAATTTCAATAGAATCCAAAAAGCAGGCTTTTTAGATGATGTTGAAGACAGTATGATGTTAAAAGATGATACAACAATAACAATGACTAATATTGATGATTCTATAGTTAAGATGTCATTAAGTGCTATTTTAAACATATATAGAACATTACCTGAACCAAGATACTTACAATTAACACCATATGAACTCGAAACTTTACTTTCAATGTTTATGAAATCAGATACAAATGATGTTGAATTAATTCAACAATTATTACTTTTTTTTGCAGATCTTTTGAAAAATCATGTGCCTTTGACAACAATGGAAAAGGCAAAATACGTTTATTTCCATTCTAAAGTTACATTACCACCAACAGCATCATCATCAAAACAAATGAAGATTACAAATGATGTATATCAAGATAATTTATTCTCGGCATTAACGAATGATAGACCTAGTTTAAACGAATTAACTAAAAGAATACAAGCAACAACTCCAATTAAAACAACTAAACAAGTTATAGATATATTATTGAAAGTATACGATGATGAAATCTCAACAATTTTGAAAAATGCAGCTTTAAAAATAACTTTGAATAAATCAATATTATCTACATTATTGAATAATTCAACAAACACGAATGAATTATTGAATATAATTGATCTATTTCAATTGAAAAGGTATCATTTGGATTCCTGGTTAACTACTGCTTTATTGATCAAATTATTGAAATTTGGTGAATATCCAATAGCTAGATCTATATTAAATGAAATGTATAATTCGTATTCAATGAAATACAACACTTTGAGTAATAGTGATGAAGTTGAAGATAGAATTAATATGGATAGATTAGATTCAGAGAAAGATTATGGAGCTACAGGTTCCTTAATATGGCCAACTAAAAACTCTCATTTGAAAAGATTTGAAAAAAGAAGTGAGATATTAGATACATGTATTAAAAAATTACAACCTGATAATGAAACAGATCAATTGATTTATTATTCTATGAATCCAGGTCCTATTCTTGCACATGAATTTATAATCATTAACTTACAAGGAACATTAACAGATATTAAATTGGAACAAATTGAAGAGATACTGTTGTTGATTTGTAAGATGCCTGAAGGTGATTGGATATTCAACAAAACGATAATAGAAACAATAAGTGCTTTATTATATAAGTATGATCATGAAATAGAAGGTTTATCAGTTCAATTCAAGAAGCAAACGTTAAGAACATTGAATTTACTACTCCATTTATTTGAAAAAAGTAAATATTTCAATAATAAATTAGAAGAAGTTTTGAAAACTTGGGACTTAAATTATAACGTATCTAGAATAAGTCAATATGTCATTGGTGATATAATTGATGACTTTACGACACAAGAGTTCAAATTTGGAATTAAAAATTACGAAAAGAAAGTATTTGAAGATTCATTCAGGATATTTAAATCTATCAATGAAGAAGAATTGCCCACCACCGTTGATCCTAATGAAGATGATGAATTACTAGCTTTAAAGGAAAAAGTTAGATCGCAGTTACTTATATTATATGAGAGTTTCCAATAGTTATACATATGTATATCCACTATTTTGTACCATTACCCTTTTCAATTCCTTGAATTGCACCAATTGCATTTTTTAAGAAATTTAAATCTTCAGTGATTTCTTCAGGTTTGAAACCAGAACAACCCTGAGATGTTTTAGTACTAGTATGCCTAGTATTTACCTTTTCTTGTCTTTTCAAAAATTCTTCACCGTATAAGAATTCATTCAATTGAGGATTTTCAGTCACTACTTTTGAACTTGTTGAATCTTCGCCTGCAGATGAAACATCACCACCAGACATAGCACCATGATGTATATGAGAACCAAAATTAGCACTACTACCACCACCACCACCACCACCTGAATTATAATTTGAAGTTTTTGAATTTGAGGTTGAATTTCTATTAACTTTTTGTCTTTTACGACTAGTTGTACCTGATCCTGTACCATTCCCAGTACCATTCCCAGTTCGATTACCAGCACCAGTACCTGCCGAATCACGAGAATCTTCAGGATTACTGACATGTAATGAACTCCCATCATTTCTTATACGAGATCTTCTTTCACCAGGGAGAAAAAAGAAGATGAAGATTCAAAACCTGAATAAATTTTAACCTTTCTTCAACAGCTTTATCATAATCTAATCTAATTTGAAATCTTTATTTACAAATTGAACTTGATATTCTTCACTTAATTTCAATCTCATTGCTCTTCAAAATCTTTAATTTTTTGTAAAAAATTGAGGTATATCACCTGAATGTAAAGAACTTAATTTATATTGTAATTGAATTAAAAAATCTCTATAATAATAATCTCTATCATTATGAAATTGATCTTCAATTTTATTCAGTTTAATTTAGTTTGAATTTGTTGACGGCTTTTAACTTTTTTACTCAATGGAGGTCCCCCTAGACCATCCATAATCGTTGACTGAAGTGATCCCTGTGGTATTGAAGGTTGTTGCATAGTTAATAGTATATCAGATAAAATACATAGTAACTAACATACATTAACAGTACTGTATTACATGATCGATTATGTAAGTATTGTAAAATAGGGCATTTGAGGACTACTACTTAACACTAATAATGTATTTAGTTCCAATATAGCAAGTAGTATGCTATGAAAAGTGTATTATTATATCTATTAATTTTTATTCATTATATTTATTAGCTAATAACTAGTTTATCCAACACTTCAATAGCAGATTCATCAATTTTCCAACCACTTCCATCACCATTATTCTTCAATAGGTAATCCTGATACATTTTTAAAGCTGTTTTTTCAATCTTATTTAAATCTAAATATTTCTTTGCTGGTTTTCCATCATCAACTAAACTAGCCCATAATGGCATACATGAACCACTTGAGATTTCAACTTCTTTGAAATTATCAGGACATCTACATCTACATCCAACACCAATACCATTTGAAGTTATTGATTTATCATAATTTAACCAATAATTTTCATCATGTTCAACATATAAATTTTTATATTTTTTAGATTTTTCATATGGTTTTTGTTTTTGTAATGGTGCATTATATGGACAATGTGTTAAAGTTGAATGTTCATAACCTATATCTCTAAAATAATGAATATTACTATAATTCAAAAACATACCTGCTGCTAATGAATGAATCGGTGCATCCCCCCATCTTTCAGTATAGAAACCTTTTGATGATTCTAAAAATTCAAAATATTGTTGATATGGTAAACTTGTAAATAAATCAGTTCTAGCAATTTCAAAATTTGACCAAAAATGACACATTGTAAATTCATTATTATCAAATTGTTCTTTATTAGCTAATGGTAATCCTCTTTTATTACTATGATCAATTAATTTATTAACTGAATGTTGATCTAATTTCTTGAGCAAACTTTTCTTTGATTTCTTTGATTTTGATAAATTTAATGCATTCATCATTGGTATTCTTTCTTGTAATTTATTATAAAATTGATCTTTATTTTTAATACTTTTATAATGAATACTATTATCACCTTTATAAAATAATAAATCATTTGCAAAGAATTCAAATGAATCACCTAATTGAATATTTTGATCTTTAATAAAAGCTTTAGTATATCTAAATAAATTAGGAACAGTATTAATTAATTCTTTAATAGCAACATTAAAACCATATGTTTTATTATTCATTTCCATTTCAATAAATGGATCATAAGTTAAATCACAAAAAAATTGAACATCAGGTTCAACTCTCCAATAATAATCCAATTTACGAACCATTGGATGTTTGAAAAAATAACCTGAATAAAATCGACACATTTTATGATAACTTGGCATCGAACCATAAAGTATACCTCTATCACCTTGTGCTTCAATACCTTCATTGAAATAAGTTATATTTTCATTAGTTTCATCAGGGAAATCCCATTTCGATTGTGGTATGAAACCAAATTTAACTTGTCCACTAGCTAATTGTGCAACTTTAGTTTTAAATTCTTTTGTAAATTTTTCATTATTAAGGAAAATCCAAGGATAATTGAACCATTGATTGAAATGTCTTTCCAATGATCTCATTGATGTAATGACACCTTCCAATTCTGAATTTCTACAAAGTACAACAAATGCTGCATTTGCTCTTGGTTTTGATGATTCTTTAACGACATCTCTACAACCATGTTCAAATACAAAATCATTTTGATTATCTATTGATCTTTGATTGATTGGTATTTTCTTCAGCCAATCCTTATTATATCTTTCATGATATGGTATATCTTTCAAAATTATTGATGAATCTTGTATTATAGTTGATGGTCTACCAGAAGAAGATGGATTGATTTGTTTAACCAGTATGATTGATGAAAGGATTATAAATAGAACCCATATACGTATAATGAATCGTTTATATATCTTGATCTTGTAATTGAGTATCGACTTAGACAGCCTGAACAGAGACTGACAGTATCTCATCATACTATACCCGTACAACACCACCAAACACACCAAACAAGTGATCAACAAGTGTCAAACAAAGCAAAAAACATGAAAAACATGAAAACTTCAAAAAGTCACGTGCAACACAAACTCTCTTTAATTTTTCAACATTTCAAGTTAAGTTGACTTGATTTGATTTGGTAGTAGTTATGGGTTATTGGTGGTGACATAGTGGGTACAGAGTATGATTAGAGTGATAAGGACAAGGCGTTATACCACATTGAACACAAGTATAGTGCCAATCACTCAAGATTGGACTAATTTACAACAAAGACTACGTAAAGCTAAAGTCAAGTTAAAGGGCACTAATTACAATTCCCATAATTTGAATGAGTTCAATCTGAATGTATCCGATATGATTCAGTATGATTTGGATCTATATACCAAAACACCTGAAATCAAACAAAGCTGGTCTGAAAAGGTGAAGTTGAGATTGAAATCAAAAACAAATGATGATAATGTGCAGTTGATTCCGAATAATGTTGGTGGTGTTTGCTGGTATGATGCCATATGTGGTTTTGGTAATAATGACTTCACATATCCTGAATTTGGTGATACTATAGAACAACAACTATCAACTTTACAAAACTTGTTATATCAAAGTAATGACAACTTGCCTGATTTTCAAACATTATACAATGAAAAATTACTATCATATGCAAAATATCACAAACCTAATATACGAGATGATTTAGAAACAATTGAATTCTTCACACAATACATCTCACTTACAAAGATAACTAACTTCTCCAAAACGATAAATGAAAGAATGAAAATCAAAAGAGAAACAAGTGGAGATGATGATATGGAGTTTGAAAATTTATTAAATTCATCAAATTCATTGATTAAAATTAAAGAAATTTACGATAAGACAACAATAATGAAAATAACATCAACGAATTATGAATCAATGATGATGAAAATAGTTCAATTAGTATCACAAGACAATGATAATGCCAATTGTATATTTCAAATATTGATAGATTCAATTAATAATGGTTTAAAATTAACAGAATTAGAAACTGAAATATTAATAAATTTGAAATTAAAAGATCCAAAAATCCCAAAATCAAATCCAAACAAGATATTGAATTACATCAATGATGTTAAATCTGGTGTATCATTAACATCATCAATTTACTCTAACTTGATTGCAAAATATATAACTAAATCATCATCAACAAGTATATCAAATGAATACATAATGGAAATAACGAAACAAATGAATGAATTAAAAGTGAAACCAAATAGAGATATATTATTTCAAATATTAGAAATCAAATCAAAACAACAAGATTTGAAAACCGTGATTAATTTAATATATTTGATTTTAATTGAATTTAAAATAACAATAGATACAAAAGCAATCGAATCAATTATAAAATCATTAATTAACTGTAATGAATACATATTCTGCATTCATTTGATTTCAAAATTAGTTAAATTGAATAATAAAACCACTGATTTATATAATCCTACAATAACACAATTAAGTGTATTAGATTACCTTAATAGATTTTCAAATGTTGAATTTTTAAGATATTCAATGAGACCAAGCACTGTAATGTTTGATGATTTGATTTCAGTTTATGAAAATGGTGATAATTTACAATTATTGAATGCTTTGAAAGGTTTGAAAGAAGATTATAAGTGATGAATGGATACTTGATGTGTGTGATCATATCTAACTATGTATGCATGATTGATTCTGCTGTGCTGTTGACACAATGCAAGGGTAAGAAAACAACAGTGATGTCAAAGCCAAACTCAAACCCAAGGGTGAAGCCAACCAAAGGTGAAGTTAAAAGTAAAGCTAACGTCATAATATAATCATAAAGGCACATTAACATTAAAGGGTATAATAAATAAAATTAATAATGAACTAAATAACGTACATACATACATACGTAAATAAACTAATATATCATGTAAATCAAACATAATTCTTAGTTCTTTTCCAAACGGTCTCCAATAACTTCCGTCTAGGTAACAACATAGGGAACAAAACAATCATTTTTAAATTTTCTGTACTTGTAGTTGTTGTTGTTGTTGTTGTTGTTGTTGTTGTTGTTGTTGTTGTACTTTGATCATCTATCACAACAAGACTCAAATAATATAAAACTTTGAAATTTTTAAAACCTTCTAATATAACTATATCTTTTATGCATTCAACAGGAATGAATTGTCTATTTATAACTGATTTGAACCCACAATCACAATCACCGACTGTATCACAATCACCATTGAATAACTTCCAAATCATACTATAAACACTCTTCTTAATTATGATGGACTCAATTTGGAATCCTAAATTGGGTATGACGATCAAAGACTCTTCAATTTTATAATTTACGAAATTCGAATAAATCAAATTAACAAAATTTAAAATAATCAAAAATTGAATAAAATGAAACATGATTGAATAATAAGATATTGTAAAGATCCAATTCAAACTACTTGACTTCATTAAGATTAAATTATCAAATTTTAAAGATATACTGAATATACATGATGTGATCAGTATGACTAAACATAATGAAATTAAATCACTCTTGAATTTTCTCTGATTATCTTTAGATATTGTGAATTTAATATATTTTTCAAAATTTGATTCTTTTGAATGATTGTCATAATTAAAAGTATCTGAGATGACATTCGGCTGTATTGAATGTGTTTGGATTGATTTCATATCATGTTGATGAATCAAATTACAGTATTCGAATTGTGATGATTTGACTTCAAGTATATAATCTTCAGTCATTGTGGTAGTTAATAAACAGTAAATAAATGATAAATAACAAGAATAACAAGAATAACAAGAATAACAAGAATAACAAGTATATATATATAACATAAATAAATAGTAAAATTAAAATAAACATGTTGAAATTTCGGTTTGCCGAGTTGAGATAAGAGTTGTGCTTATGACATGTGTTATGTAATACTTTCTGACTAACTATTAACTATTTGTATTATTTATTATTTATTATTTATTATTACCAACAACACCAACAACTTCTTCATTTTTTCTAAATTCAATTAAATTTTGTCTTTTTGATCTTGAATTACTTAATTTATAACCATTATTACCATTATTATCATTATTATTTTTTTGTAAATCTTCCAATCTTGCTTTTTCTTTTAATAATTTCATTTCTTTAATTTCTTTATCATGTTTAATTTTCAAATTTTTAATTTCTGAATTATATTCATCTAATGATTTGAAAGTTAATCCTGTCTTTAAAGAATATTCAATTATATCAATTGGTTGTTTCTTTAATAAACACATTTCAACTAAATGTAAATTATTTTTTTCTTCAATTAAAAATTTATTTTTAATTTCTTTACGTGTTCTATATGGGAATAAATTTGAAATTAATGTAAAATCTGTACCCCAATCAGATAAAGCTTTATAAAATTCAACAGTTTCATCATTTGTCCATTTTTCTGTAAATTTTCTTTTTGAATAAGAAGATGAAGTTATTGGATTTTCAAAAATATTTTCAGTTTCTCTAATTCTTGAATCATTTTTTTGTAAATCATTATTATGTCTATCAAAAACTGTTGATTCTTGATTAACTACAATATTTCCTTGTTCATCTGTTTGTAATTGCATTGTATTTTTAGCTGTTGTTTCATTTAATGGTTGATTCATTAAATTATTAATATTTCTAATTCTTTCTCTTTCAAATTCATCATCTTTATTTTTTTCAATTTTATCAATTGGTAATCTTAATATTCTTGCTTCTTTACGTTTTAATGATCTTTCTTTACTTTTCAATTTTCTTTTCAAATCACCTTCAATTGATTTATGAAATGTTTCTTCAGATATTTTACCAACTTGAATTAAAGGTTTACATAAATTTTCCATACTTATTTTATTTTCATCAATTATAAAATTTTTTAATAATTCTGGATCTTCATTTGATTTAACTGTATTTAATAATTTTATATCTGAAATTAAACCCTTTTCATTAACTAAATTATCAACATGATTAAATTCTTCAATTGTTAATTTCATTAATCTATTATTAATTGGATTTATAACAAATTTAATGAATGTAACATGTATAATTGGTGATTTATCCTTTGATGATGAATTATAATTATCAATTGCATTATTAATTAAATCTTGTGCATTCTTAAAATTAATTAAAGTAGGTTTACGTTGTCTTTTATAAAATTTTAAATTGTATTTACCATCTAATCTAAAATATTGATTTAATGGATGTAATAATTTAGTTTCTTGATTTGGAATTTTTAAACTTGTATAGTAGATGGTTTTAGCATTATTTAATTCATCTTTATCTATTGAATCATCATCTTCTAAATCTTTTAATATGGAATCAATTCTTGAATCTGATGTTGGTTTAAGATCTTGATCAAATTCTAATTTTTTAACACTTTCATAATCAGTAGGTTGTACCGTAGGTTGAACCGAAGGTTTAACCGTAGGTGTAGGTTGCTCCGTAGATTGCTCCTTAAGCTGCTCCGTAGGTTGCTCCTTAGGCTGTTCAATTGAAAGTGGAATCATTGGAGTTTCAATCCGTGTAGGTATACTAATAGTAGAAACTTCATGTTCTTCTTCAACAACAGTCTCACCAACATTACTACTATCATCTTTAGCCAAATTAGTCCTTTTATTAACTATAGAACTTGTTCTTCTTCTTTTCCTTTTCAATGGTCCTATGGTAGGTATACCTATCTTAACGGCCGAAGTTGAAGAAACACTACCATTATCACTTTCATCATCATTCATTATTGAAACTGATGAATTACGACGGGATGTAGGTATACTAAAACTACTTTGTCTTGATCTAACAACATCATTTGGAGGTAGGGTATTAACTATACCAGGTTGTGACAATGATGATAATCTTCTCTGTGTGGGACCTACAGTGGTGTTGGTGGTGGTTGTGGTGGTGTTGGTGTTGGTTGTGCTTGCAGTATCACTAAATGATGGTTTTCGTAATGATATTGATATGGATGGTTTTTTCAAAGTTATTGAAGCACGTCTTAAAGATACTGAACTTTCCCTTCTTTGTACAGTAACATCATTAGGTTTGGTGAAATCGTTGAATTGTTTGTTGGGGGTGGATATAGATGATTGATCTATAGGTTTAGAAGATAATGGATCATCATCATCACTGGCATTATCATTAGTGGTGGTATCTTCATTAGTGACTTGCGGAGTGACTATTTGAACATGTTTTTGAGTTGTTGAAGGTTTCAGTATATTATTTCTATTTCTCTGTTGTAATTTAGGCGTGAACCTAGTGGAAGACTTGTTAATACTACTCATAGTTGGCAAAGAAAGGGAAAGAAAAGCAGTTAAAAGAAGGAAAGAAATTGAAAACAACGTAATTATAATAAAAGTGTAATAAAACAAAACAACACATCTTTACACCAAAATTGTTGTATTTCTAACATATTAAAATTTAACTTTCCATTTAATTAAACTACACTTCAATTTCACTTGTTTGTCGATTCAACTATGGATGCTAAGTTGATTAACACTTTGAATTGTTCGGATTGGGTATTAGGGTTATTGTATTTCGATACCTTTGGCTTAGTTGCATCTTGTTCCAATGGATTCATATCAATATTCAATAATGATGATACTAAGCTTTTGTCATTCAAAGCACATTTAAAATCAATCAACAAGATACGGAAAATAGATGATTTTAAATTCGTTAGTTGTTCAAATGACGGGACTGTGAAATTATGGGACTTGCAAAAGATAACTAGAGGTGATTATGATCCTGTTCATACTTTCACAAATGATAGAAACATACCGTTTTTATCAATTGATTTTAAAAATGGGTTGATTGCCTCAGGCACAGAATTGAAAGGTGTTGATTCAGAGATATATATTTGGAAGTTGGATGATTATACTATGTTTAAACATTATACGGATTGTCATAATGATGACATTACAGATTTGAAATTCCATCCGACTGTTAAAAATTTATTAATTAGTGGTTCTACAGATGGTTATGTTAATATATATGATATAAACATAATAGAAGAAGATGAATCATTGTTACAAACTATAAATTTCGATTCGATTCATTCAACTGGGTTCTTATCAATGAATAGAATATACACATTATCACACATGGAAACATTTTCAATACATCAATTACATAATTTTCAAAACATTGATGATTTGAATGAATTAGAACCAGAACCTTTGAATTTCAATGATGTTCGAACTATTTGGAAATGTGATTATATCGTTGATTTATATCCTCCAAATTATATATTATTAGGATCAAATTTGAAAAATCAATTAAAGTTATGTTCAATTAATCCAAAATTAGAGGATTTTAAAATGCAGGATTATATAAATTTACCTAATGGTCATGGAGATGATGTTGTTCGTGATATGGTTATTCATAATAATTTGATTTATACTGCTGGTGAAGATTCATGTATTAAGATATGGGAATCCCCTGTTAAATTGTTAGATACAAAAGTTGATTTTGTGGAGGAAGAAACACAAGCAGAAGAATTACCAGAAGCAGAATCAATAATAGAAAAGAAAGAAAAGAAAGATAAGAAAAAAGATAAAAAGAAAGATAAGAGTAAGAAAGATAAAAAGAAGAGATTTAAACCGTATTAAATCAATCAAATCAATTTATTGAAGTTTATAAACAGTAATTAGTATCAATCAGTCATGATTAGAAGTCGGTGAGTAATACAAGTACTATCAGTTGTATATAACATAATATTATATATATGTAATTTAATTAGTGTGTATTATAGTATGACAGTACGATAGTACTGCTGTAGTACGCATTGAAATATTAGTGATATAGTATAAATTAAAGTAGTGCTATATATTGGATCAAAATAGTAGAGCAGTAGATCAAAAGAGTAGCAATATAGTACGAAGTACCATAGTATTAGTGTATAGTACGAAGTACCATAGTATTAGTGTATAGTACTTCGTACTTCGTACTTCGTACTCGTACTTAGTACTTAGTACTCAAACTAAGCATAATTCAATCTAAAAATATCATTTAAAACAAAATAAGAACCAGAATCAGGAATCAAATGGAAAACTTGAGAATATCTTTGAGAATTAGACTCATCATCAATAATCAATTCACCAGTAACCATGACTAAAACATCACCATTTTCACTAGCTGGTTGAGCATCCAATGTTGAAATTCTATGAACTACTTTAGTGAATCCTAAATTTGTCAATTTCTCAATTATGTTTCTAGCGCCTTGAATTTGTGATGATTCAAAAGTTAACATTGAATGATCTCTCTATAATAATGTGATGTTAGTATATATTGTTAAAGTGGAAAGGTATAGTATTGGGAAGGGAATACATACGTATAAGTTACCTAGTTGAGCTCTATCTTTGTCAAATTGATCATAGTAGAAAGTACAGAATTCTTGAGCTAATGAATTGAAATCAACAGACATTGTGATGGTTGTATAGATGGTTAGAGTGTAAGTAATAGATGATGATTGTAGTGTTATTAGTTAGTTGATTGAATTTCTTGTAAAATTCAATTTTCAAATTTTGATGATGATGTTTGGTGGTGTAAAGGTGTGTTAGTGTTAGTAGTATTAAGTATTAGTATTAGTGTAGTATTAGTGTAGTATAGTATAGTGTAGTATAGTGTAGTAGTATAGCCAGGGTGTGGTATAATAGCCGGGGTACTGGTATTGGCATGTTCGTCACACGGTTAACACGATCAAGACTAGTAAGACATCACTCTTCACTAAGTGGTGTGTTTGGAGATCTACAAGGATACAAAGAATTAGAATACATACATAATAACATATCAAAAGATTCAAAATTATACAAAACTTCGATTGAAACTTTCAATTTATCAGTTTTAAACTATACGAGATTATTAATTGAATATAATG
Source organism: Ogataea arabinofermentans (assembly GCA_001661425.1). Taxonomy (NCBI): domain Eukaryota; kingdom Fungi; phylum Ascomycota; class Pichiomycetes; order Pichiales; family Pichiaceae; genus Ogataea; species Ogataea arabinofermentans. Next base: position 1,024,368 of record KV453849.1, read on the forward strand.
ATAAATCACGAATATTCATATATTTTAAATTTCTATCTAATCAAACTTTATTGAATCAATTAGTTAAATTAAAAGTGGATATGGATGATGTTGGATTTACAATTGATTCAAGATCAATATTATTATTATTTGATTATATTGAATGGTTATCAAGATATATAACTAAATAAATAATTAAAATTACTTAACAGAACTTCCATCTATTACCACATTTTTCACAAGTACAAAAAGTAGTTAATGGTTCATCAGCTGATCTAGTTTGTAATTGATAATAACTAACTTCTCTCATTTTACATTTCCCACAAATAAATCTATCTGTAACTGCTCTTTTCTCAACGGCTCCTTGTGCATCAAATAAGTTTTTCAAATGTAAATTAGCTAATTCTAATTTTAACTGTTCAGGAGCTAATTCTTTATTTGACATTTTAATGAAAACATTTGGTTTAATTTCACCATTAAGTATCTTAAATCTTAATTCTGGATTTTTTTTATTTCTTAAATTCATAATTAATGATCTCATTTTATTTCTATATGAATCATTTATTATTTCATTATATAATTTAAAAGTTGAATTTTCAATCTCAATTGATATATTTAATATTGTATTAGGTGATAATTTGGAATCCATTGCTAATGCTGTATATAATCCTGATATTGATCCATTTCTAGTGGAGTCCGTGTAAGTATTTATCTTCAATCCATCATTTGTAGGATTACGTATCTTATTAAAAACAACAGCACTTTGTTCTTCTTTAACTGGTGGTTCTTCTTTAACTGGTGGTTCCTCTTTAACAACACCAGTTGCCTTCATTTTCTTCCTCTTTTTATCTAAACTGACTTGATCTTTCCATAATTTAATGATATCTTTAACTAATTGACTGATTTCAACATTGGAATGTGTTCTTAATTTATTAACGGCAACTCCAATTTTTGTTTCTCTTAAAAAATTTTCAGTTGCAACAACTTCATTTTTTAATATATTTAATATGTTTAATATACTTGTTTCATCATCTTTAACTTTTTCAAGTTGGGATATTATTGTTTTCACTTGTTTTGCATCCATTATGGTGATTGTTACTAGTGGTTGGTTGGTTATTAATGGTTATTGTAGTTGTTGTTGTTGATGATTAATTTGTGTGATTTGAATGGTTTCTGATCGTCGCGTCGATTTTCCAATTTTCTTTAATTTACTCAACTTGACTTGTACTTGTAGTATACTTGTAGTATAGTATAGTATAGTGGTATAGTGGTATAGCCGGGGAATAGTATAGGTATAATAGCCAGGGTTTAGTGTTGGTATAATAGCCAGATGTCAGAATCAACAGTCATTTACATAGGAGGTATACCCTACGATCAAACAGAAGATCAAATATTACAAATTGCAAAATCAGTTGGACCAATAATAACATCAAAATTATTATTCGATAAAGAAACAGGTAAATCAAAAGGATATGCATTTATAAAATATAAAGATTTGGAAACTGCAAAATCAGCAATTAGAAATTTAAATAATTATCAAATTGGTAATCGTTTTTTAAAATGTAATTATTCAAATGATTTAACATTGAATAATTTATTAAATTCTAAGAATTATGATAGTAAATTTTTAAATTTAGAAAAAAAAATACCTCCATTACCTCCAGGATTAACTTTAAATGATTTGAATATAGATAATTTGAATAATATTATAACTTCGAGTTTAAATTCATTGAATTTAATAAGATTGAAGAATTTAATTAATGATACTAAATTGATGTCAATTGATAATCCTGAATTGATGGAAGTGTTATTTATTAAGAATCCACAATTACTATTTGCTTTGATTCAAGCAACTATGATGATAGGTTTGTCAGGACCAGAAGATATAAAGAAGATGTTGTTACCTGAGCCGGAGTCGGAGACGGAGCAAACCCAAGATACAGAAGTCAAAGAACAGGAACCAATACCAACAGATACAAATACAAATACAAATACACCTACACAAGAAGAAGAAGTGAGTACCACTACATCAATTACACAAGAATTACAGAATCTATCAAAAGAACAATTAGATACAATCAAACTGATATGTTCAATGACAGATGAAGATATATTGAATAAAGTAGCAGCAAATGAACAAGAACTGTACTTTGAAATCAAGAAGAAGTTTGGTATTTATATAACATGAATAGAGTAGTTGTGTAGTATAATATAATTGATATAATTGATATACTTGTGTAATAACAACCAAATTACATAAACAATTTGTCATTTAAAAATTTTTTTTTTTTTCAAAAAATTTTTCACTTTTCATTTTCATTTCATTCATTTTCATTCAACAAAGTGATTTATTCATATTTGATCCCCTTTTCTTATTAACAGTAATTGATTTAAGTACCTCTCTAATTTATGTTATACCATCATGGCATCTGCTTCAAATAGTTCATGCGTTTTATATCTCGGTGCGATCCCTTATAATTGGGATGTGGAAATCATCAAATCCGTTGTTTGTGGCTCTGGTCCTGTTGTTGATGTTCGTTGTATGATGGATAATGCTTCTAAAAATAAAGGTTTTTGTTTTGTTGAATATTCAACTCCTGATGCTGCCTCTTTAGCTTTGAACATCTTATCCAAAATTAAAATCGAAGGTAGAAAAAAATTAAGAATCGAATTATCAAAAGAAGGTTTAAGAAATCCAATTCCTGGTCAAAAACCTGAATTACAATTAAATAGAAATTATTTACCTTCAAATGTTATATTACCTCAAGAAATGTTGATCTCAAATCCAAATCTACCTCCTCAATATAATACTTATCAAAATGCACAACAACAACAACAACAACAACAACAACAATCAACTAATTCAAATTCAAATAGATTCCAGAATAATGATTTAGTTTCACTACTATCAACTAACCCTCAATTACAACAAATGGTTCATCAAATGGTTAATAATGGTATGGATATGAATCAAATAACAACTATAGTTCAACAGTTCACTAGATCTAATAATACGGTGCCTACATCTACCCCACAGGCCACTCCATCACAAGTGACACCACCACCACCACATTCACAACCACAACCACAACCATCATCAACTACCAATACTACATCCGCTCCACCACCACCACTTGTACCAACTAACCTTTCAATGGCTTCCCAATTCTTACCATTACCTCAACAATCAAATCAAACAATTTACGCTAAAGATAAAGTTAGTGAGATTTTATCTTCAATACCACCAGGTATTTTAATTGAATTATTATCAAAATTGAAAATCATATTAACAGGTTCAAATCCAAATTATCAAGAAGCTGCTAATATATTACATGAAAATCCAAAATTAGCAGTTGCTGCAGCTCAATCTTTATTATTGATGGGTATAATTGATATAGATGTAATTAATCAATCAACATCATCAACTTCAACATCAACATCAGCAGCAAAAGCAGCATACTTTAATACACCTTCGCCAAATTCAATCGCTACTCAAATTAATAATTCTTCTTCTCCTTCATCAACTTCATCAAATATAGGTGATATAAATGGTTTATCGTTATTATCCCAACAATCCCAACAATCTCAAATCCCAACGCAATCCCAAATCCCAACGCAACAACCATCCCAAATACAACAATTACCATTACAACAATTACAACCACAATTACAACCACTTCCTTCAAATATTAATCCAGATTGGTTAGGTTTACCACATTCAACATTATCGAAATTAATGAATATTAAAAATGAACAAGAAGCAAGTTTGATCGTTCAAGTTTTGAAATTGTCAGATCAACAGATTGATATCTTGCCTGATAATGAACGGTTGATGGCTATTCAGATAAGATCACAATATTTGTGAAAAAACACAGTTGAACGAAGTGAAGCTGTGTTTGAAGTGAAGCTGTGTTTGAAGTGAAGCTGTGTTTGAAGTGAGTTGAGAATTGAATGTCTAATCATATGATAAGTTAATTGAATTGAATTAAATGAATTTGTCCAATACTTACAATCGAACGAAGTTGAACGAATTGAATTGTCTTGAATGAATTGAATTTGTCTAATCATACGTACAATCGAACGAAGCTGAATTGTCTTGAATTGTCTTGAATTGAATCTGTCTACTACTTACAATCGAACGAAGTTGAACGAATTGAATGAATCTAATCACTATGCTGAGCATTTTAAAATCATATAGTCATATAATCATATAATATAGTCATATAATATAATCATATAATCATATAATCATTAAGTCAAGTTAAGTTAAGTTACAATAGAAAACTTATTCTAATCATATCATATCATATCATATCATATAATGATTCATACATTTTATAAAAGTACTTTCAATAAGATGAGGTATCAGTTCATTATGCTTATTTAACGTTCATTATCAACTCGTTCATTCATTCACTTCAGTCGTTTATCCACTTCAATCATTTCATTCATTCACTTCAATCATTCATTCACTCTTCTGAAATTCATTCGCTTCAATCATTCATTCACTCTTCTAGAATTCATTCTTTCATTCATTCATCTAGAATTCAATTACGTTATTCACACATTCACCTAAATTTCAGTCCAATCATTCATTCATTCATATTCACTTACATTTTAATTCATTCATTTACCTAGAGTTCAATTACATCAACCGTTGATTTCCTTCATTCATTCAATCAATCATTTGAAATTCAATGCATCCAAACATATCTACTTTATATATATCTTGATGATATTATAACGTTGTATGAATGCTGTCTCAATTATTTGGTATGTACATACTTACCCACACACACACACACACACGTACTATTTCATCCCTTTTTCCCCCATTCATCCCCTTTTCAATCACTTTTTCAAAACTGGAATCAACTTGACTGAATTGATATATGACATGAACTGAATCTACAACTGCATTTACATTCACAACCACATACTGAATTAATTTAAATTGAACCAACGCGATTACTCTTTGATTTTACATTTATCCATCTATCAGTCCTTCAGTCCATCAATCTATTCATCAATCTACACAACAACACAACACATTACTTTTTATTCACAATCAATCAATCAATCAATCATATACAAAAAAACAAAAAAAAAAACACAAATCAATCAAAAAAATATAATAAAATACACGAAAATTTCACGTTTTTAAAAAAAAAAAACGTTGTACAATTAAACTATCTATCTACTTACTTACTTATTTTCAACTTTCCTACTCTTCTCTTCTTTTCTTTTCAATTAAATAAATTAAATGAATTAATGAACGAACTTATCTAAACATATATTCAAGTACTTGAAGTGTGCCTAACGTAACCTAACGTAGCCTAAATTAAACTAACTTGAACTAACTTACTCTAACTTACTCTAACTTGCTCTAGCTTAAATCGAAGTAAGCCACAACAAAATAAGTACATTCAATGGTAATAATCAAAAGTAGCAACACATTAGTCTAAGTATACTACAAACACAGACACGCACAGCACATTCATGAATTTCTAGAGGAGTTGATTATAAGTCATTCATTACAAGACACCTTTACTAACTAAATTACATATCGGACTATTCGAAAACATCACTGAATTCACTAAAATATGATTTCTTAAAGTCATCTTGATATCTCTTTATTTGTTAATCTATATATAACCAAGAGTAGGATCCAAGTTATGTTATGTAGAACACATATCATAATATAGCTTTATTATTAAGTTTCTTCATTTATATACGTACATTTATTTCATTCATTCACTTCACATCACATCACTTACTAATTATAGACTCCAATTGATCTAAAGTATCTCTATTAACATCAGATATTAACAATTCATAATCACTTACATATTGAGATAGGTTTTGTAATTTAAACTTAATATAATCTTTCAAATAAATGAAATGAACAGGATCTTTATTCATGATTAATAAATTGAATCGTAATTGTTCACCAGATGGATCCAATTTAAACTCTTTAACATATTCATTATCCTCATCAACTTCCCCATCATCATTTTCATTATCTTCGATTAATTTCAATTCATCATCATCGTATGATGTTGGTTTATGATATGTTGCACAATCTCCGTTCTTCAATGGATCTTCTTGAACTTCCTCTAATAGATGTGTTGTTAAAAATAAAACATTATTGAAATGTTTACTTAATACTATACAAATACCATCTTGTTCAGTAACGTTATTCAATTGATATTCTAAATCAACCCCATCATTCATTTTAATATACTTATTTAAATTCAATTCATTATAAAATGAAATCAATGCTAATATATATATTTTTCTAATTTTTGAATCAGTTATTAATTTCAACATTCTAATCAATGATTCAATCAATATATTCAATGAAATTGAAACATTTGAATCTTTATCACATATAATTTTCAACAATTTTATGAAAAATGTTGAATCTTTTAAAATCAATCTTAATATTGGTAATGATAATTTAATTTCACAATTTGGTGATTGAGATTCTCTTGTTATGAAATTAATTAATTCATTGAATAACCCACTTTCAATTAAATTCGATATAATCAAATTTGATGATATTTTATCATCATCAATTTGTAATATTAATATTTCAATCATTGATGATGTTAAATAAATACAATCATCTCTCATTGTTTGTAAATATCCACCAATGATCTTGAATACTTGTAATCCCATTTCAGTTTCGAATATTTTATAATCTAATATACAATATGATCTAACTAATTGTAAAACCATATTTAAAACTTCTGTCCAATTCAATAATCCTTTTATAATTAATTGAAAATGATTTTTTAAAATTGAAGGTATTTCCATATTGATTGGTAATTGTTTCAAAACAACACTCCATAATTCAAATCCATCCTCACATAATAATGAATTATATGATGATTGATCATCACAACAAATTGGTATTAAAGGTAATACAATATGATGAATCTTATCACTATTATTATTTAATGAATTACAAACATCTCTTAATACTCTCATCAACATATTTTTTATAATCATTTCATTTGAATTATTTGATGATTCCCACATATTTGGAATTACTGATATGATATCAATTAATATTTCTTGTGATATTAATGGATTTGTACGTTCAATTAAAATTGATAATATTTTCAATACAAATAATTTAGATTCCGTTAATTCTAATTCATTCAATAAATTCATGATTGATTTAATAGTTATATTTAAATATGGTAAAAAATCATATTTCCTAAATTCCCAATCATCAATTAAATGTTGTAATGTTTGTAAGGCAGTTAATTTAACAACTTTATCATTAATTTCTTTATTTTCTAATAATGATAATATTAATTCATATATCGACAATCTTGTTTCTTTTGAACATTCAATTGAAATCCATTCAGATATAATTAAACAAATTCTTCTTTTTATAATTTTATTTTGAATTGGTTCCATTTTCATTGCTTGAGGTTTAAAATAATTTTGAAATAATTGATCAAAACTACATGAATCATGAATTGCATTTGAACTTAATTGGAAAACTGAAAGTATTGAATCAGTTGTTAATATATCAATATTTGAATCCGATAATGCAACTTCAATTTTATTTAATATAAAATTGCTTAATAAAGGTTTAAATAATGAAACTAAATCTTGAAAATAATTTTCTGCACATGGTCTAATTTGATATTCCCAACTTAATTGTAATTCTTCATTTACCCATTCTTCAGGTTCTAATGACCAACTTTCAAGATCTGAAGGTTTTAATTTTAAATACCATGTAATAATTAAATTCACAATATTTTCAATTAATGAAGGTGTGAAAAACTCTTCACTAATAATTTTCGTTGCTTTTTCAACTTCCAATTTATCATTACGTTGTTTTAATAACATTGCACCTTTTTTATATGCAAAAGTTGTTAATTTTTTCAATATTGTTATTGATCTAATACCCATTTGTTCCCAGAAATCATTATCTTCATTATTATTATTATTATATATTTCAGATGCTTTAGATTCTAATAATGATAATAAAGTTATCAGTATATCTTTTGAATTTGGCATCAATATGAATGAAGTTGGATTATCATTTACAAGATTTGAATATAATTTAATATAACATTTCAAATATCTTTCCAGCAATTCTAATTGATTATTTTCATGTAATATTAATAATTTTTGGAAATTTTCTAATGAACTTGTGAAAATTTCAGTAACCAATTGATCTCTTTGTGGATATTCATATCCATCAACAATTGATCTTCTAATTGTTTTTAAACATATATAAGAAACTTCCATTGTTGTTGTATCAAAAGAACTAGTCCAAAGTTGGAAAAAAATGTGATGATATTTAGCTAAATGTGGTAATATGATTGGAACTTTAGATTGCATTGCAACTCTAGCTCTACCAATTCTAACAGTTGCTAAAACTTTCAATATTTGATTTAAAATAATCAGAGTATTATGAATTCTAATGATGTTATTAGAGGATGCAGATTCTAAAATGTTAGCTATTTCTTCAAAAACAGTATTCCATTCTTGTGGGAAATCAAATCTACAAATTCTAGCAATAGTATGAGCATTTTGAATAGTTAATTGATTATTAGATTCATCTAATTGAGAAAATAAATTTTTACGAATTTCGAATTTTTCATCTTTTGAAATGGAATTGATTCTAGTTGATCTCCAATATTTATCAACACCATTTTTCAAACAAATAATAGCAAGCCATCTAATTTGTAAAGATAAATTCAAGTCACAATAACAAGCTTGTAATAGGAAATGATAACCTCTTATAGATTCCCAATTTTTCAATTGAGCTTCAGCATTCTGTTGATTCGAACTTCTTTCTGAACCTGAAGCAGTGGTCAGCACAGCCACTAGATTATCCTTATTGAGCTCCATAACAATATAGTTAATGACTGAAGGAAGAAGGGGGGGGGCTCTTTCAAGAGGGAAACATAGTGATGATGATGATGATGTTAAACAAAGGTGAAAAATCAAGAAAAGCGTGTTAAATGACACGTTTATGAAAAATGGCAGAATTCGATGTTTTTAAAGCGATTTGATCATATTTTGACACTGTTTCATCAATCACTATTGTACACTTCCAGGTCATCATTCATGTCTCAATGTCAAGGAGTGACAAAGAAAGGTGAACGGTGTAAGATTATAGTTAAACAGGATCCATTTTACTGTTCATATCATGTTAGTCAAGCTACGTCAAATAGACAGACTAAGACCACTAAAAGGAAACCAGGATATATTTACATTTTCACATTACCACATTTAATTACATCACATCCATCAACTGAAAAATGGTTAAGACAAGCACCTTCGAATCTTGAACAGTCAAATTTAAGTCATGAAACAACACAAATTTTCAATCCTAAATATTATATACTTTTGAAAATTGGTTTCACAACACAATTAATAACTAAAAGATTAAAACAATGGCAAGATCAATGCTGTCAAAAGTTCACACTAGTTGGACCTGATTCAATTAATGATATAATAAGTTCTAAGAAATATAAATCGATAATAACATTATTCAAACATATGAATTTACAAAAGACGAGTAAATTATATAAGAATTATGATTATACTTCAAAAGGTTTCAAATGTCATGAATCAGCTTTTGAATCTGAACAATTGATTCATTCAATATTGAGAAAGAAATATGGGTTTGGAACATTATATTGTCAATCAACTTCTTCATGTTCAAGTAAAGATCATAATGGTGTACATAAAGAATGGTTCTTGATACCTAGGAAAGATATTGCCAAATTGATGACTTTAATAGATGAAACAGTTAAATAAAAGTAGCTATTATACATATATATATATATATAAATCAAACTAATTAGAATTGGTTTAATATTAAAAAGTGCTTATTAAAGATATATATATACAGTGGGATGACATAATCGATTAGATCATTGATTTGGCTCAATTAGGGATTTTTCTAGCAGACACGCATTGCATTGCATCGCATTGCATTGCATATCTTGATATCATGCATTTATTAACAAGAAGCAGTTTTATGTCTATTTCCTACACTTTTTTTCATCTTAATTATTAATATTATTGCATCTAGATTGTTGTTAATTGATCGACACAGAAAAAAAAAATTGGGATCCAAACTGTGAATTGAATGATGAAAAATCATTGTTCTACTCAACAACAACCATTAAAAGAATACAACCACCACTACAAACCCTCCAAAAATCAATAATGTTCGATATAGTGGTCAGCTAACTAACTAACTAACTAACTCGCTTGCGCAGAATAACGGGAAATTATGCTATGCCGTTTTGTTAATAAGTAGTTAGTTAGACTTTAGAAAGTATCAATTTATTATCGGGATTAAACTGTTTAACCCTGCGTGCGCCATTATGCATATATGAATTCAAAGTGCTCTGTTTTAACTTATCAATTTGATATCTAAATAACGATTTTCACTTTACGAAGTTGTTTACTTATACGGTGTTTTTTATTGTTCTTACCTTTACGCGTAAAGGTGAATGTTGGAACTTGGAACTTGGAACTTGGAACTTGGAACTTGGAACTTGGTGGTAACGTAGTTTAGTTGATGTGCCGTGCAACTACCGTGTTAACTACTCCACGTGATATCCACATACACAAAATAAGAGACGTAATCATTCAATTAAAAGTAATAGTACATGATCAATACGTTTTTTTTCAACTGGTGCTAGATCAATTTACGAATGAATAATTTGAATAATAAAACATACAATTATTTCATTAAAAATACATATACATTAATGTAATCTCGTATAATAACTAACCATAATAAATCTTTTCATTACCTCGTTCAAACTTGTGGTAATTTATTAGCACTCTTAGATATAGAATATAAGTATTCAACAGGAGGTAGGATTGTCTTTGCTTTACTTCCAGTTTTTGTAAGATCTTTATTTGGTTGTATTATAGGTGCTATATTAATTGATTCATTAACTTCATTCAAATTCGATTGTGTAACAGGTGCCCACGCATCTGATTTAATCACTATATTGGAATTCAAATTTGTACTTGAATTTGAATTTGAATTTGAGTTTGGATTTAGATCACCATTTGAAGTTGCAGTAGAGATTGAATTTGTATTTTTGATACTCGAATTCTCAACATGTGTCTCAAGTGGTGATACTCTAATTGGAATAGTGGTATGCATGATTCGATCTGATGATTCAGGAATTATTCTATTCATTCCATTATTATAACCATTTTGTTGATGTGTAAAATATTGATTATTTGGATTATTTATATCTCTATCAAAGTTGTTTGGTGTGTAAACCGTAAGTGTAGGTATAGGTGCATGTACAGGTACCGGTACTGGTACTGTCACAGGAACAGGAGCAGGAACAGGCACAGGCACAGGCACGGGCACGGGCACGGGCACGGGCACGTTCATTTGTCTAGGTATAAGATGCTGTAAAACTTGTTGAGGCTGATTTGTTGATAACTGTTGACTGTAAGAAGGTCCTTGATGTTGACCATAATGTTGATCATGATACCCAGGAGGCTGTAATTGATTGAAATGATGATGATATTGTTGTTGTTGTTGATTATATTCACTAGGAACTATAGGATTCAATAATGTTGAAAAATGTTGTGATTGTGGTTGTTGTAGAGGTTGCTGTTGCTGTTGCTGTAGCTGTAGCTGTTGTTGTTGTTGTGGTAAATATTGAAAATTAGTTGGTGCAATTCCATAAATCAATCCAGATTGATCTTGATGGTTCACACCATTGAATTCATATGGTTGAACCATGCTAACTCCATAAGGTATCTCTCTACTTTTTTTCAACAATTTATCAAATTGTTTTCTTTTCCTCTCCTTTTTACGTCTCAGTTGAATTTCAGTTGGTGGATGTGGTGGATTTTCAATACATTGTTTTTCTCTTCCATACCTCTTACAATTCCCACAAGGTACTCCCATATCACATTTAATTTTGTGCCTTTTACAGGGACCACAATTATATGACCTTCTAAGTCTCTTTTTTTTGTGATTATTATTCGTTATATAATATCCATGTTGATCACCACTGTCTGAGATTCCTCCACTGTTCTCTGTGATTTGACTTATATCCATTTGTCAAGTTGTATTAAAAAAAACTTCCGTTACTAACTCCCCCACACACAATTATTTCAAAGAAAGAAGAAATACAACACAACGCAACACAATGCTAAAACAGGCGAGTTCCTGTCTTATTATATGAAATGACAAAAAAAAAAAAATTAAAAAGAAAGAAACAAAGAAAGCTTAAAGGTAAGCCGAATAGCAAGTACGAGAAAAAGAACGAGAGAATAAAAGAATAATAAGTATAGAAAGAAACTGAAAAAAAGATGTTCCGTAATCTTATCATAAGTTGAAGAAAGAAACAAACACACACACAACATAACATAACAACAAAATCTGTGCTGCCAAATGCCAAATTTATTCGAGAAAATGGCTTATGCACATCACGTTAAGTTTGAAGCGCGGCTTACAATATCATGCGGCTGACCGATATAATCAATGCCGCATAAATATGCAAAACCCGGTTTGTTTATTTAACAATCGTATTCGGTTACTAATAAAGACGATCCATTCTTCTTTCCCACTACAAAGGATTCAAACATTTAGAGTTGATTGGATACGACAAAGTTTAAATCTTCAATAATAGTTGTAATGTCATCTTTCAAATGCATGTTGATTATATTTGGTGGTCATAAGCTTACGAACATGAACATATCCATCAGGCAACTTAAATTACTATCAAATGCATGACATCACCGACTCTACTTAAAAGCCGGATGATCTGTACGCATTTAAGAAACTTTAAAGTTAAAATTAAACTTAAAATCGGTAATATCCCCAAAAGAATAAATTTCAATGAATCACATACAAAATAACTATATACTAAACTAAACTAAACTAAAAATAAACAAATAAATAAATAAATAAATAAATAAATATAAAGAAAAGAACACACGTATATACGACTTTTAATTTCTTCTAGTCAATACACATTCAAACCCACTTTGTTGAACAAACCATTCATTTGAACAAATCCATTCTTGATTTGGTCTTGCAAATTCAATATTATAATTCAATAATAATTGTGGTATGATTTTAGACATTTCCATCAATGAAACATTTTTACCAACACAAGATCTTGAACCAAAACCAAATGTGAAAATAGATTTTTCCATTTTTTTCAATTGTTCAGGACTACTTTCCAACCATCTCTCAGGAATAAAATCATCAGGATTTTCGAAAACTCTTTCATCATGATGTAAAACCCATGCATTAATACCAACAATGGTTTCCTCTTTAAAGAAACGACCTGATATGGTAGCACCACCTTTTGGAACACGTCTTTCTAACATCAATCCAACAGATGGATGCATTCTCATACCTTCTTGAATACATGCATTAATATAAGGTAAATGTTCTTGAGTTTCCTTATATTGAATGATATCACTTAATAAACCATTTTTTTTAGCATCATCCAATTCTTTTCTAGCTTTTGCCAGTCTAATTGGATCTTTCATTAAGAAATAAAGTATTGCTCTTAATGCAATTGCTGTTGTATCTGAACCTGCAAATACATTAGTTGATAAATGAACAATAATATCTCTAGTTGTCATTTTTTCATCAACTTTATTATTACACCATTTAGTTAACATATCATTACCTTCATTAACACCATTAGTAATTAATTCACCACCTCTTTTCAAAGTTGTTCTTTCATTAACAGCTTTTAAAGTGAATTGTAAAACTTTATCCCAAGTTTGCATTGATGGAATAATATATGGTAATGTTGGATTACCTAACAAAAATGGATGTAATTCTGGAATTTCACCAATAATTGCAGAATATTTTAAAACACCTCTTATAGATGAAATCATACTATCAACATCATCACCAGTTTCTAAAAAGCCTAATCTTGAATTGAATGTAATCTCACCAACAACATCAAATGCATAAAATTGTAACCATAAACCAAAATCAAAAACTTTTCCAAGTTTGGATTCAAATTTTTCCATCATTAATTTCGTACATCCATCAACAGCATGTTCCATTTCTAATAATGATGACATAGCATAAGCATTACCAACAAGTTTCATTTGTTGTCTATGATAATCTTCATTAACCATTGAAAATAAATTCAATTCTGGTTTTTTATTCCATGTAATACATTGAATTGGATAAAACATACTTTTTTCAAATTTCCTCTTTAAACCATATATAGTTGGAATTGCCTTTGGATCACTTATAGAAACATGATTTGGTCCAATTCTTAAAAATTCACCTTTACCTTTTCTAATTAATTCTCTATGTAGTTTGATATGTGTCCATTGAGCTTGTCCTTTGAAAACATCATAAACTCTCCAGAATTTAGTATATTTAGCTAGTTCTGGGCCTGGTATATCACTTAAATGATTGAACCTAGTTGATATAAAACTAATTGCAATCAAAGTAACTAAGATCAAACCCCAATGGGATTCAATCATATCTTTAATATCTGATAATTCAATATCATTTAATGATGTTAAGAAGTTTGTATTAATTGCTTGTGTAGTCATTGTATTATTCTATGTATGTATAGATATATATATGAAAAGTACTAGCAATATCAAGGTCTAGCTAACTAAGTAACTGGGGAAACATCAGTTCTTTATATATCACAAGCGGGTGATTGGATTGTACAAAGCAACACATATCTCCACATTTAAGGCGTGTTGGTAATAACACCAACCAAAATGAATAAAAGTTAAATCACAAATTACAAGAAATACATGTTAAAAACTATTCATAAATCCGAAACTTACTCCACAAAATAAGCCAAAATGGCCGAAAAACTATAAAATGCGGGGGAACGGTGCGAGACACATTTCCTTTGGAGGAACATTTTTCAGCAGGGTCTCATCTCCGTACATAGTATTTTGCATGACAACTATTTCAAATATGGATTCACAAATCCTTTTTCTAAACTCCAATTGTTCAAATCTGATACCCATGAAGCATATGGATAATTAGATATAGTTCTAACTTTATCCTCTTTACTAATTAATTTTTTATCAATTTGATAATCAATCAATTTTTCTAAAAATGGTTTTAAATAATCTCTAATACAATCAAAATGTCTAAATTTAATAATGTCTTCAGGTGCTTCATACATTACTTTTAATAAAATTGATGGAACCATAGGTTCATCTTTTGCTTCATTTGCAATATCAACAAACATTGGATGATTTGCAAATAAGATAGCTTTAGTCTTTGGTAATTTCATCAATGTTTGTCTTTCTAATCTAACTTTATAATCTTCAAATGGTATTGTTGTTGCAAATTTACTTAATTCTTCATGATTTAATTCTCTTGATTTTGGATATATATCAGTACAATGTAATCCTTCATCCCATCCAATATGCCATGATGCTCTCTCTGCAGGATCTACAAATCTATCAAACCATTTATTCATTGAGAATTTCAATTTAGATTCATAATATGGTACAGGTTTATGAATCGTATCCATTGGTTCACCAACAATTGGTGATATTGGGAATCCACCACCTCCATAACTAACAGCTGTACCAATACACATATATTCACCTTTGGAATTTTTTTGAACTACATAAAAATCTTCCATTGATATTCTAACACATATAGCTAATGGATCATCATTATCCATATCTAATAACTCTCCAGTTAATTTGTTTTCAATAATTCTAGGATTAGTTTCGTTTCTTGTAAATAACAATGGGAATCTATTTGTATAATGATTAACAACAAACTCCATCAACTCAATAAACTCATCATTGAACTCCTCCAATCTTTTAAAAAATGGACTTGTCTTTAGTTTTTCAGCATCAAAATTATCAAAAATCTTACGACGATCATTTTGCCATTCAACATATGAATGATCAATAACACCCCAATAATTCATATCCATTTTACATAATGACATTGTTTGATTATGAGGATATCTAAATGGCATATATTTCTTATCTTTATAACCATTATTAACCATATCAGGTGTAAGCATCAACGGTAAAATTTCTTGACCAAACTCTTTATAAACATTGTCTTTTTCTATTTCAACTTTGGTTTTCTCAACAGTTCGTGTTTTACTTTTTTTTATTAGTAAATTGATAGCTGTATATAGAATTGGAATAGATACAGCTATACCAACCGCTAATTTGTTATCTAAAACCTTCATTGTTATATAGTAGATGATCACTATAAACTATCAACTATTAACAACAGAGTAACGATATGCCGATTATATATATATATATATATAGTAACTATCAACTAATCAAAAATCGTATGTTACGATCACTTATAAGGGTGTGGAAATTTCCTTTCAGTCGGACTTTTGCTTATCGGTGATTTTCCCCGACTTGAACCGCAAATTTCTTTATCAGGGAAACTTTTCCCGCTTACAAACCTTTACACCACTTTCAATGACTGCTAAGCTTACTCTGTGATTGATCAACTTTAATAGAGGAATTTTGTTCAATGTATGATGGTCTGTGTAGTGTATCGATTATATGATTGACAGTAAGGATAGGAGGGAAAAGTAAATAAGTTTCGTGACTGTATCTTAGCCTTTAAAAGCAGAAGGCAAAACTGCTGTTTCTTCTTTCCATTCTAACTACTGAAAATCTTGTGGACATGCCAACATCTAAACCCTAAACCAACCCTGTAAACATTATACACTCCAAACACCTGAGCACATAAACACCCTAGAGCCCTGAAAACCCTCTTTTTTCACATGTAGGATAGGGAAAAAATCAAAAAAGGGTGGCAAATAAAAATCTTACAGCACATCCCTTTTTTCGCTCCCTATTTTTCAAAAACTACAGAAGATTAAACTTTCTGTAGAGCTATAAAAAGGGTTGCCCTTTCCCCCATTTTCATTTCTCGTAAGCTTTCATATTTATCTCTTTCTTCTTCTTCTTATTCTTGGTTAATCACTTACTTAGTCCAATAACTTAGCTCAAATCAATTTCAACTCAAACGATAATTAATTCAAACATGTCCTCCGTTACACTATTTGCTAGATTTCAAAACAGTACTTCTGAGGTGGCAAAAGTTGCCTCTGCTACCAACATTGAAGTTGCTGAAGTTAGTCAAAATGACAATTCTGAAACTTCCACCAACCAATTTTACACAGGTATCTTGCCTGATGAGTCTGACGTTGCTAGTGAAGAGAATACTGATTCTGCTACCAATCAATTTTATACAGGTATTTTCCCTGATGAATCTGAGACCGAACCTACAGTCACTGAAGTTACAGATGACTGCACTGAGACAGAAAGTTCAGTTTGCGTTTCTGAAACTCCAATCATCGAATATGATGGCTCTTTATCAGCTAATAGACATTCATCAAGTAAGATTTACATTGATGGTACTAACAAATTTGACCCAAAATCATTTGATGCAATCTCTCACGTCCCATCTTCTTCTTCGCCTTCATTCAGATCTCAAAGACCTGATTCTGTTCCAAAACCAAAGAATGGTAAGATTTTAAAGAACGTTGATAGATCATCTAGTGATATTGTTATTGGTGTTTTCCTCCTTTTTGTGTTTGGTTTCATGATTGGTAGTATGATCTATGCTAATTCTGAGGAAATCAACAAAGCTTTTAAAAGATATTATCGCTCAATTAGGGGTTCAAACTTGCAAGATCCTGAAGCTGGTATTGTTGAAATCACACCAGAGCAAACTAAGGAGGAATCATAATGATGAACTAAACACTTGAGATTTGATTTTAGTTTTCCATATGTTTATCCTTTATCTACTCTTTATTTATTTTTGTATTATATTATTTATTTATTTCTTTGTGTTTATATACTAATTTAAAAAAAAATTAACTATAAAAACTATAACTTGCTCTTGCCGATCTTAGCAACAAAGCTTTGTGTTTCAAAATTATTCACGTTCAGTTTGATAACATTTTCCAAAGCTGTAGAAACTTCAACATCATTTTCAATCACCTCTTCAATTGATTTCTTGACTCCATTAATACACCAACCTTGATAAATTGAAATACTGTTAGCCAACTTCTTTGCCATTTCCAAACCAGCTTGATAATTTTCAGCTACATCTTTCTTTGAAACCAATCCTAACTCCAATACTTCTTCTATCCCAAACTTACACCCTGTTAATGCCAATTTCATCAACAATGAAACATTTTGTGTTTGCTTTGCTAATCTTTCAAGCACACCCATATCAGGAATCAAACCAAGTTGAATCTCTTTCAAACTAAACGTAACATCTTTAGTGAAGATCCGCATACTGTAACAACAAAGAAGATCCAAAGCCAATCCAAAATTCTTTGTACCGTGTATTAATCCAATAGTAGGTTTACCAATTCTTAAAGGAGTAGATATACAACGTTGGAATATTTTTAAAAACTTTAGAAATTGATCATTGTTTGTAAATGCTTGGAATTTCTTCAACATGAATTTTACATCTAAACCAGATGAAAAAGTATCACCTATACCAGAAACAATAATAATTGTGATAGTTTGCAATTCATCCAGTTTGAAAAGTATTGATTCATATTCAAGCCATGTATTCTCATCAAATGAGTTAAATGATCTGGCTCTGTTGATTTCAAGATGTGCTACACCATCACCAAGATGATGAACGTTGAAATTTGAAGCCTCAATAGTATCCATTTGATAGTATTTATATATTTCAACCACGTTGATATAGCATGCTGTATGATGAAGAAGTATCACATATATATATATAAGGAAGGATAAAGCAAGTGTCACATGCACAGAAATGTGGGGTTTCAAATCGACGCGTCGATCACAAACATGCCGACTTTGTCTTGAAACGCCTTTTTCACATAATCATAACTCAAGTTCTTACCTATCAACACCAACCTGCTTGTTTTCAACTCCAAGTCACTGATATTGTCTAATCCTGGGTAAAAATCGTATGTCTTTCTGACACCTTGAAGTACCTTATATGTATCGTCGACGAAAACAAGACCCTTGGTTCTATGAATTTCAATTTTAAGTATCTCTTCATCATCTACATCTTCTTGCCATAGTATATACTGTAAGAAAGATTCAAATTTATCGAATAGTTCAGATGTTAATTTCTCAAAGTTCAAAGTTATTGTAGTTATTCTAGAATCGTGATATTCTGTTTGTATTTTGATTAAATTTTCAATATTTTTATTCTCATAAGCATGTAAATCTAGAATCTTATCTAATCCAATATCACCAAATTTTGTTGTATATATAGGTGCAATAGCATTAATACTCTTGATTCTATTTTGAATTCTTTCAATTTCATTTTCATCACTGTCTAATTTGTCGATTTTATTCATTAAGATACAATCAGCTAGTGCAATTTGTAAATGGGCAATTGTAATATCATTGTTGTTCTTATCATCACTTCCTTCTCCATGGAAATGACCTCCTATATCGTCCAAGCATTTTTCGATATGTTCAGAATCTAAAACAGTAACTACACCATCGATATAAACGTTGGAAGATAATGCATCATCTAACCAAAACATCGTTGCTATTGGTGCAGGATCAGCTAAACCTGTTGTTTCTAATAATATATGATCGAAACCTTCTCTTTTAGCCACCAATCTTTCAATTGCAGCTACCCCATTATCTTTAACTGAGCAACATAGACAACCATTACCAAGATCGAGCCATTCTTCATATACGTCTTGATTATCTTTATCTTTCACAGTTAATGATTTTTCAATTTCTGCAGAATCACCAAATTCATTTAATACAACAGCTAACTTTCTATCACCTTTTTTAGCAATGTAATCTAACAATGTTGATTTCCCTGATCCCAAATAACCAGTTATGATTGTGACTGGAACTTTTTTATTAACTTTTTCTTCTAATAAACCTGCCTCTTGTCTATACTGTTTTAACTCACCAGGCAAAGCTTTTGAGAATTTGATTTCTTCAGTTTCATCACAAACCAATTCTGGTATTAAGTCATCTTCTATTTCAATCATTATAACTATACTAAACCCACTTAAACTGAGTCAAAAAACAAAGAGAATTTCCACTTGAAAACACTGAAAAATTCAAATTTGTGAAAAAAGTCATTTCAAGTTCAATCACGTGCTCATTAAAAAAACATTCAAATTTCAAACAATTAACAACAAACTAACTAACTAATCAAAGTATAACTTGTCTTCTTCAATTGGCATCTGGTATCTTCAATTGTTGGGTTGGTGGGTGTTTCTTCTCAAATAATGAAGTGGATTGTATCAAGATCCTTGGATCTTCTGTTATTGGTGTCAATGACTAGTTATTTATTGATGGCACCATATACAAAAGTTGAAGAATCATTTAATCTTCAAGCCATACATGATCTTTTGAAATATGGAGTTGAAGATATATCAAATTATGATCATAATGAGTTCCCTGGAGTTGTCAAGAGAACTTTTGTTGCTGCTGTTGCTTTATCTGCTATGATTAGACCTTTTGGTAGCTCAATTGAAAAATATACTAATATTATAATTACTCAACTTACCCCAGCTTCTGCAATTTTATATAAGATTACATCATTAAATCTTCAAATTTTAACAAGGTTCTTGATTGGGTTATTCAATTGGATTTCCTTTATCTTTCTGAAAAGTGAAATCATAGATGCTTGTGATATGAATTCAGATTCAATAGGGTTATGGTTTGGTATACTCCAATTTACTCAATTTCATATAGTTTACTATTCAACTAGAACTTTACCTAATTTTATTGCTTTACCATTTGTTAACTATGCACTCTCAAGAATTATATCAGGTAATATTGAAAATGGTTTAATGATTTTGATATTCACTGGTATCGTATTCAGAATTGAAATATTATTCTTTGCAGGGATATTATTCTTTGTTTGTTTGTATAATAGAATAACTAAAATACAAAGATTTACTCCATATGCAATCATTGGTTTAGTTACTGGATTGATTTCTACTTTTTATATTGATTCATATTTTTGGGGAACTAAAACCATACCTGAAATGGAATCATTTATATACAACGTTATTGAGAAAAAATCACAAAATTGGGGAACTGAACCAATATATACTTATTTTACAAAATATTTACCAAAATTATTCATCATTCCAATCATTCCAATCATGGCAATCTTAGGATCAACAAGTGATCTTGTTAATTTCGGAGTTGGTACTATGCGTTGTGTTTCAATCTCATCATTCTTATATATTTGTTTGATGTCAATTCAACCTCATAAAGAATGGAGATTTATAATTTATGCTATTCCTGGAATAACAATGTCTGCATCAACATTCATTTCAAAAATTACAAAAAAGAAAAATTTGAAAAGTAAAATATATTCTTTAATAGTTATAATTTGTTGTTTTGCTAATCTAGGTATCTCCATGATACTTTGCTATTTTTCAAGCTTGAATTACCCTGGTGGAGAAGCATTATCATCTGTTAATTTGAGAATATACAATAATAATGCAAATTCGAATCCATTTGGAGAATCAATTAAAGTTCATATGGATGTTACAACTTGTATGACTGGTGCTTCACTATTTGGACAAATCAATGATGATTCTGTTGATAAATTACATGTCATATATGATAAAACTGAAAATATTCAAGATTTATCAGCTAATGATTTTGAAATTTGGTATTCTTTCAATTATGTCATAACTGATTTTGATCAAGATGAAGGTTTAATAAATAATGAAAAATTACCAAAATTAATTAATGATGATTATGAATGCAATTGGTTGAAAGTTGATGTAATTCAAGGATACTCAGGTATTAATAAAGATGCAGTTATTGATTTAGCTAAAGATATTTTGAATAGCCCCAAGAAATATACATCAATTTTGAAATATGCTTTTGAAAATTTCAATTTCTATTACGTTGCTAAAGAACTTGAAAAATGTGTTTATTTAAAACCAAGTTTGTACATTTACGAGAAAGAATGTGTGATATGAAACAAAATAAATAGGCTATAAAATATCAAGAAAAAAAGCAAAAATTAACCATAATAATAACTTATACAAAAACCACTCAAAATGTAGAATCAATAGTGTAATTAGAGTCTTCTGTATCTTGGACCTCTGATATTGTACACGATAACTTTTCTATATTTAACACCAGCATAAACGGAAAGGAGAAGAACCATTAAGATAGGAATAGCTAATAAATGACCTTTTGAGGTATCGAATGCTTTCTCATCAGCTTCATGTTTTTCCTCAGCTTCATGTTTTTCTTCTTCTTCAGTTTCTTCACTTGTTTTTCCAGTAGATTCAGTTTTAGGTGTTGTCATTTCATCAGAGATATCATCATCTATTTCTGGAGTTGAAACTCTAGTATCTGATTTATCATCTGCCTTTGAATCTGTCTTTGAGTCAGTCTTTGTAGTACTCTTATCATCGTCATCATCATCTTCATCATCATCAACAACCTTCTTATCATCAACCTTCTTATCATCAAATTTATTTTCAAAATAACTAACATTAATAATTTTAACATCTTGAACTGGTTTATTCGTCAATTTAGCAGTTTCTGTTGATTCAATCAATGATAAAGTATCAAACCCATCTAATAATTGACCAAAAATAACATAATCACCATCAAGCCAATCAGTTATAGCACTAGTTATATAAAATTGTGAACCTCCTGTATTCTTACCTGAATTTGCCATAGATAATCTACCAATTCTATCATGTTTTAATTCGAATGTTTCATCTAACATCGATCCTTTTTCTTTACCATAGATTGAATAACCTCCAGTACCATCAAAATTTTCAAAATCACCACCTTGAATCATAAAATTTTTAATAACTCTATGGAATATAGTATTTTTATATTTTGTTTTTGATAATTCATAGAAATTCGTAACTGTTTTAGGAGCAAGAGTACCAAATAAACCTAATGTTAAGTTTCCTAATAATTTATCATCTTGTTGAATTTCAAAAATTACGGTATGTGTAATCTCAGGATCTTCTGGTAGTTTAACAGGTGCTGATGATATCAAAGTAGCTGATAGCAATAATGATATAAGCTTCATAAAACGCATATTGATTCTTTAAAATGTTTGAATAAAGACTAATTGAGCTATTACCTATTGTTTTAAGTACAAATATTGATCAATTACGAACAATTGATTGCTATCTGTTTGTGTGTGTATCTCTGTTCACACGTATGCATTATCATCTCTTTGCTTCTTCACGCAATTCAAACTTCATTTTTGCGCACCTTAAATTTCACCGCCTTTCAAATGGTTGTACAGTTTACAGTTTAACTACTTGATCAAGAGATATTTAAATTAGAAACTATAAAAGAGACAATTGAGACAATTGAACTACAACTATATACTATTTAAATGATACTTTTTCAACATAAAGAACCATAACAAAATAAAACAAGAAAAAAGATCCATAGTTACATAAAAGAAACAGTCATAAGTAATACAGTCAACTTAACCAGTATAACTAATTCTAAACAATAAAAAAAAAATGAAACAGCATACAAACTGGCCGAATCTAAAACAAGTTTTTTCAACAATGATATAACATTAACAAAATATAACAATTGACTAAAAGCATTCTACGTTAAATAATGTTAATTTTCTAACTCGAATAACTGTTTATTTTGAATCATATGCTTTCTTCTCTTCTGGAGTTAATTGTTTCCATAAATTAGCAATTCTTTTCATTTCTGAAGCTGAATGGGATAAACCTTCACCTTCAACTTTTTCATAGTGTTGAGAATAGAATTTAGTCCATGAATTTGGTTTTCTCTTATATTTTGCTTCCCATGCTGCAACATCCTTTTCATGTTGTTCGAGAGCGCTCTTACGTTGAGTGTGATAAACTTCCTTTTCTGATTCTGATAATTCAATCCATTGTTTAGCATAAATCTTGATTGCATCTGTAGCTGGAGTAGATCCATCACCCTTATTTTTAGCAAATTGCTCCTTGATATAGTACATGTATGCAGAGATCATTTTCTTTGGTTTTTCCAATTCCTTTTGAGTAGGAACTTTCTTTTTTGGTTTAGCTGGAGTTGCTTTTTTGGCTGCTGCTGGCTTCTTGGTCTTTGTACCCTTTGTTGCCTTCTTAACTTCGGTCTTCAAAACAGGAGTAGTTGAAGTAATGGAGCGAACATTCTGAATAGAAAGTTGAGAGAAACGTTGGGTAAATAATTTAGTAGTTAATGAAAACATGATTATCTCAGATGATTGATTGTAGAGTATAACTGATATCTAATAAGTTGAGTCAATGCAATGCAATTTAATAAATAAGGACATAACACGTTAAAAAGCGCAACAAAATGAAAACAAAGCAAAATTCATATTTGTTTATCTTTGCTGGTGTAATTGCTTATGTCATCATCATTAACTGTAAAACCCTTTTTTCTTTAGAAGCATCAGGATTCAGGAGATTGATAACTGGGAGGAGAGTAGAGGTATAAGTCATTGTCGATGGGGGCTGTTCAGATAAGCAGTTGTAATATCAAGTTGACAGAAGTGCCATTGTTGATAAGCACAAGTTTAATAATATCATTGGTGTGTTTGTGGAAGATTTCATAGTTACATCACACACTAATGAAGGTCCTCAATATGTTAAAACTACATTACCAAAACGGTTTAGGTGATACACAAAAGCCATTTACCAACTATGATACTTATTCACCAACATTACGTCCTGAAATTGGTAGAACTATACTTGCTCACTGTACTTATCAACCGAGGCACTTCTGTCAACTTGATATTACAACTGCCTTTCTCAATAGCCATATTGACAATGAGCTATACCTTCACTCATATCAATCACAACTGCTGAGATTGGTCAACTATGCTTACTACACCAGAAATAACTCTATATCTTATGGAACCAAAACTAAATCAGAGAGAATAATCTGCTATTCAGATATAGATAATCGATGAATGGATTTATCTTCCAATTGCTAAGGGTGCTACTCATTGGAAATCTAAGTATACACAAATGGTGTGCCAGTCTTCAACAGAAGCTGAAATCCAAGCATTAGTTCTAGCTTTTTATATATACTCTTTAAGGTTTTGAGAAATAAAGCGGATTTTATTCATATATCATTCATTACTTTCCTAATATATATTTCGGTCAAATAGACTTAATACATATTAATCAAACGAAACTTAGCAACCAAAAAGGTAAGTACGGCATTCATTTACTCTTTGAAACGAGAGCCACTTCATCCAATACAACAATACTTTGGGTTATCATCTCTTCATTCCCATTGACATGGCAGAGTTCTCATAAAAATTCAGACCCCAATCCTTCCGAATTATATATGAAACGTTCTTCATTAGCACTAGCATCATTCAATTCTTTCTGAACAGTATACTCATGTAATTAAAATATAGTAACACCTAACTATCATTTTAGAAAGTCACCTTCTTCAATCATCCTATGAAAATGCCTGCTTATTATGTCATATGGCACCCCTGAATAAAACATAGTAAGAAGGTGTCTTCATTAGATGATTGGAGAAGCTGGATTTTTAAAGTGAGAGAAGAATTGTTAGTATCACATTTTGTTGATTCATAATCAAAAATAACTGAGCTCCCTCCCAGCATGGGTGCCATATGAGAACTCTGCCATCTCATTCCATTAAATGTCAGTGAGAATGAGGAGACAATAAGTAAGAGTATTCTTATAGATAAGATTGCACAGTTCTCACAAAAAAGATTGAAAAAAAATTCCAAAAAAATAAAGGGGTCAACTGGGAATTGAACCCAGGGCCTCCTGCACCCAAAGCAGGAATCATACCACTAGACCATTAACCCTGTTATTGCAAATTTTAACCCTGTTTCACTACATTAGAGTTGTTTTGGCAGAAAAAACGGGTCAATAGCTAGATTTTCTATTAAATGGGCGAAGGAGAACAAACGTTAAGCTGATAGAGATAAGTAGATTATATATTTATATAAAATACATAGCTTCTATCGGGATGATTGCTCTATTATATGGGCGAAGGATTTATCCTCATCGAGAATACAATTATTATTATTATTATTATTATTTATCCTCATCGAGAATATATTTATTATTATTATTATTATTATTATTAGTTAGTAAGGGGAAAAAAAAAATATTAATTTTTTTTTTTTTTTCAATGTATATGGTAGTTTTATTAAATCATATAAAAGTAGGACAAAACTTGTTTAACTACCGGTCTGTCCTAGTGATAAATATATAACTAAATAAAATACTATAAATGAATAAGGATATAAACTTTACTCAAATAGGGAAAAACCTATAAATTGGAGGAGAGTGAAAATGGAAATAGATCAATTCAAGATGTGATAGGAGAATCCCAATATCCATATCTTGAGTTATATTTGTGGTGGTATTGAGAAATGCTTGAGTGAGACAAGGCTGGTAGTGCATTATCTTCTTGTTGATGCGCTAGAATTCTCTGTGATTCAACAATGTAAATCAGGAGACCAATAAATTTATTTACTTGATGAAGTTGATAATTTGTTAATGAGGAATTGCCAATCAAATATTGTGTGCTTAAAAAACTTGTGGGTAATGATGTGGATTGTTGCCATATCATTTTGGATACTGGACATTGAAAGAAGACATGTGTAACACCAGCATGTTCTGATTCATGGGAAGATAAGCGACATCTGTCCCAGAAATTGTAATATAGGGAGGACAGGCCGGTAGTTAAACAAGTTTGTTCATCAGTCTTTCAAGGAGACGAAGAGATATCAACATCAAGAAAAAAATGATGAAAAAAAAAATGCCTTCCCCAGTTGTTCAATTTTACAGAATTTGAATTTTATTTTTAGTGATTGCGTTTTATAAGTACTCTTGAGGAGATACATACTAGTTCTAAAAAAAAAAAAAATAAAAAAGAATTTCTTACTTAAAATATATATATATATATATATAAAAAAAGGGACAAAATAAAAAAAAATAAAAACACAGATTGCAATGAAAACTACATACATCATATAACAATCGTATAACATTGAAACAAACTTGAGCTTTCAAAATGAAAGCCCATCAAACATTTGAGCTTATCCAACGAATTCCAATTTCAAAATCACCAAGATTCAGTAATGGTTTCAAATATGCTGATATATGTTTTTCCTCTAATACGAGTTTTATTCCAAAGAGTTCTACTTCCAAGTAGAGGTGTTTGATGCAGGTTGGAGAAGTTCTTGATGATTGTACATCTGTTCACGAAAACTGACCTTATTTTAGCCACTACACAATAATAATTTCAACTATTAAACAAATTAACCAATTTTTCTTACGGTCAAACGTTAAGCTGATAGGGATAAGTAAATTATATAATTATATAGCATACATAGTTTCTATCTGGATGATTGCTCTATTTAATGGGCGAAGAATTTATCCTCATCGAAAAATAAACATTTACTTTACTTTACTAGCTAAAAAAAAAAAGGCTGAAGAAAATTCTTAACTTGAGTGGAAGAAGGTTGCTGAAGATTTAGTAGCTGCAAAATCCAAATATGATGCCCAACTAACCAAAAACATTGAGGAAACAGAAACCAATCTACAAGTGACTACCAATGAGATGAAAGAACAAATCACCAATGGTTTCGAAACATTGGAGACCAAATGTATAAAAGAAATTTATGCACGAAAGAGAAGGAGAGCAAAAAAATCATTTGCCCAATATAAAAAGAAAAGGAGAATTTACAACAGACCTCAAAAAGGGCAAAAGTCAATACGAGTAAAAACAACAACATACGTGACAACCTTCAAGCCCATCAAAATGAATATGCCCTCGCTGACGGTACGCTATTACTAGTCAACAGTATTTCAGAATTTATCACAAAAACGAAACCACCATTGGGTACGTATCACTACGTATTAACTTTAACAGATCCTGCCTCGATCAACAAGATTAATAACTGTCAGAACTTCCACTATATGATTACTATGTAATCATGATAATTGAGGTCCATTTTAGGTATTATTGATTCATGAATATTTCAGGTATGTGACTCAGCATATGACTTATCTTTATCCCACTTTGATAATAGGTAACAAGCTAGCTGAAATTGGGTAACTCACTAATTACCACATTTATACAAATTAGGGAGCACACGGAATGTGAATGACAGAGGTACGCGGAATAATGGAACGAGACACCGTTTCTTTCTATATTGTGGGACTACATAAATGTCTGTAGAATCCCAATTTTACAAACTCATTCTTGAGTAACTCTTTTCAGAAGAAGGGAAGAAGTTTTATATTTTATTTGTGACTATATAGGTGAATAATATCCTGTCAATATTACTTGAAACAATCATTAGTGGACCACAGTCTACAGATCATTACCAAGTATAATCGGTAGTTAAGTCAACCTAAATACTAGTACAGGCACTTAACTATAACAGCGTGAGGGGGGTATCAACCAGAATGTGAATCGTCTCCAGTATTACATCTCTTGTGACCTACGAACGGGCGGTGATGATGCTTCACTTTATAATCGCACTCATCCCTCGATATCATTGAGTAAACATTTAGCATTTATTACTTGATTATTCATATTCTCCAATAGTTGATACCATCAGGCTCACCTAAAATCAAACACTAAACTACAAATGATGTCAGAACCTCCATATTGAAGCTACTGAGATATTTGCTACATATAGTTGAGGTCCATTTGTGGTATGTTGATCCATGAAGATAATATTATAGGCTACTGCATCATTTCTTCTATTGAATAGCTCAAGGCGGAAATCACTTATTAGGAAAATAGTTTTGCCCTCTTTGTGTTTACTCACAACTGCTAGTTAGCAACCAAACCTTAATTTATGAACGAATCTCATTNATTATTGTTCAAATGGTTACATTACTTATTTGTCTGTTTCATTTTGTGTATTTATCTGTTTCAGTTGGTTTGCTTTAATGGTAGTTAACAATGATATAGGACGGTAAAGTAGAATTATATGATCCGATTTCTTGAAGACTTACGGTTGAACGGAATGTAGATGAAACTGCTGTTTAGAAGCATAACATAAATAGTCCATAGTTTTCCCGATTTTTATCTTTCAATCTGTTTATTCATTTTTATGAATCTACGGAGGTTTATTTACTATATAGGTGAATATTATAACAATTCTATTCTAAACAATCATTAGTGTACCACAGTTTCCATAGATCAACCACCAAACAAGTATCAGATAGTAAGTTAACTTTAACCGGTAAGGTTCTTACCTATAACAGCACGAGGGGGGTATCCATTTAACTGTGAATCGTACGTAGTACTTTGTCTCTTCAACTAGTGACCTAAGAACGTACGATGATATCTGTGATGCTACTAACGAATCACCCCCGCCCTCGATATGGCACCCATGCTGGGAGAGACTGTTAAAATTGATCCTTTGGTCTTATAATTATGAGGGGAGAAAATCTATTTCTTTCATTATCTAAATAACTATATAGAATAAATAAGAAGAAATTTCACCTCACATAAACGAGGAAAATTGTCGACATCGAGAACAACTTTTACTTTCTCATTGAGCATTTGAGTTTTCGAGAACCCGTAAAGTATTACATAATGATCCACGTAATTTCCATATTACTTAATCATTGTTGTAATCACTATATTACTTAATCCTTAATGTAATCATCGTATTACCTAAGTCTTAGCGTAATCTTCAGATTACCTAAACTCTGTAGTAATCTTCACAGAGACGAACACCAACGTTAATCCCAAATGGAAGTGGAAAATAGCTTTACTTACTATTTTCCATTATCGTTCGAATGCGCTAATGATTGGCCTATATACTAACATAAAGACCTTTAATAATTCTAGATATCATCAATCATCAAAAAATGTCCTCATAGTTACAATCTGAAATCGAGAAGCTAACTAAATCAGTTTCCAACTTTCACTTAACTTCAAAAAAGTGTTATGCCTTAGAGAAGTTAGTTCAAGACTTAACTGCTGACCACTCATCTAATGTGAAGGTTCTCATTGAGAACCAAATCAAGTCTGAGATGAAGAATGAACTAAAAGGAATTACCAAAATAAGAATTCCAAAGTCAGACAGAGATCATCCTTATGTTGTTTATTACAAGTATTGGAATCATTTGAAATTGTTCCTCAACTAGTATAAATTAGATGGTTTCGTTAGGTTAGTCGAGAAAAGGGAAATCGATGTCAAGTTAGTTCAAAAGGATGAAGAAGCGGTTATTGACATCATTCGTGACACCGTTGACAATTATTTCAATCCAATTATTGACAGAGGTAACCCAACATTCAAGGAATCTGGTTACACTGCATGTGAAATTATGATTAATATCAAAGACCAATTCATTAATGGTACACCAGATCAAGATGAATTCATCAAGATGATCTTAAAGATCAAGATTGGTACTGAGGAGAGAGAGATTTATGAAGCTTTTGGTAAACAGTGGTCATTATTAATGGTATCGGTGATGAAGTCAAGATTTCTGAAAAGGAAATTCTTAGAACAATGTTCAAGAAGTTAGATCCAATATTCAAGGATATTATTGATAAGGCTATCAATGCTGAAGGTATTTATAAACCTCATACCTACTTTAAAAGTTTAAAACAATTTGAAAATGCAATTATAGCTGAATCAAGAAAGTTGTCAATAACCGCCTCTTCATCCTTCTGGACTAACTTGACGTTGATCTCCCTTTTCTCGACTAACTTGACGAAACCGTCTAATTTATACTTGTTGAGGAACAATTTTAAGTGGTTCCAATACTTGTAATAAACAACGTAGGGATGATCCTCGTCTGACTTTGGAATTCTCAATTTGGTAATTCCTCTTAATTCATTTTTCATGTCAGACTTGATTTGGTTCTCAATGAGAACCTTAACATAAGATGAGTGGTCAGCAGTTAAGTCTTGAACTAACTTCTCTAAAGCATCAACCTTCTTTGAGGTTAAATGGAAGTTGGAAACTGATTTAGTTAACTTCTCGATGTCGGCTTGTAATGATGAGGACATTTTTGATGATTGATGATATTATCTAGAAATAATAAAGGTCTTTGTGTTGGTATATAGGCCAATCATTAGCGAATTCGAACGATAATGGAAAATAGTAAGTGAAGTTATTTTCCACTTCCATTTGGGATTAACGTTGGTGTTCGTCTCTCCCAACATGGGTGCCATATCGAGGGCGGGGGTGATTCGTTAGTAGCATCACAG